>WOVY01004886.1:0-24935 GCA_013436015.1 Rhipicephalus annulatus
TCACATCGATCAGCGTGACTGGCAATGTAGAAAAGAATATTTTAAGAAAGTGGCGCCAGCACGCTGGCAGCCGTGCCGTGAAATGTTCTCGAGGCTTCTCATGTTCCTCGGCAGCAAGTGCGTCGTGAGCGTTGTCACCTTCATTTAACCCACGTAAAATGCAGAAATCCGCAAAAGTGCTACATTAACGCACAATTTTTAAAATGCAAACTATTTTCAGTATGTGTGCGCAAAAGTATGCTTCTGTTGTTTTTTTTGAGAAAATGAGTATACTTTTGAAAGTATCACTAAAAGGCCGCCTTCAGACTTGCGATGGTGCACTGATCACGAGTACTGCCACAAGTTCTGGGGTAATTTAATTATGAGCTCTTTAACGTACCACCATTCACCTATGAGATACGCAGAAAGTGGCTATGCCAGGATGAACTTTGTGGGCGTAGATAAAAAACGGCCGACCAAATTTTTAACTAGCATGCTCGTTGTGGCAGTTTTTTGTGTGCACCTTCACGATACGACAGGAATAATTTCAAAAAAAAAATCACACCATATCCACGCAGTGAATGATGATGCGTGGGGCGAAGCGTCCATCAGTTCGTCAGTCCGTCCGCTATTCCGTCCATCCGTTCGTTCGTGCATGCCTACATCCGTCCGTCCGTGCGACTGTTCGTCCATGCATCCATCCATGCGTCCACCCGTTCGTCCGCCCATACGTTCACCCGTGCGCCAGTCCATGCGTCCGTCCGTGCGTCAAACAGACAGACTATGGACGGACGCGGCCAGCGGATAATTCATGGTTTGCCAATAAAACCCTCCGAAGCTTCGCCCCACTCATCATCATTCACTCCGTGGATATGCTGTGAGGTGGTTTACTACATACATACATACATACATACACACAGGTGACGACCAACCTCCCCCCCCCCCCTCCTCAAGAAGCTTCGACCCTAAAAAAAGGCTTGGTCAAGTGCATGCCCGCAAAACTTTCTAGCTGCAGCTGCGTTCCATCTTATGGTACGGACGTAAGGGAACGTCGCTGCTGCGCACGTTATAGAATCAGGCGGCTGTACTCAAGGAACCTCGACCAACAATGCTATAGTGGCCAAAATGAGACGAAGGCTGGTGGACGCATACAAAACGCTCACTAATAACCTCTTTGTTGCGTTTTCACCTTAATAGAGTGAAGGACACGCTTGGGTGGTCTAGTAGTTAAAAAGATTAATTTCTGACACGCAGTTCACGGGATAAAATCCCGCTGCAGCGGCCCGCACTTTCGATGGAGGCAAAAATTGTCGAAGTCCGTGCACTTAAAATTGGGTGCACGTTCAAGATCTCTGGGATGTCGAAATTTCTGCAGCCCTGCACTACGGCGTCTTTGATAATCATAATGTGGTTCGAGTCGTTAAATCTCAACTAATATTATTGTTATTAACTTGGGAACAATCTGTAAAAAAAGTAGGTCCTACCATGACCAATATGAGTTTGAAGACCCGAGCGCGTGGCGAATAGCTCGAACCGTATACATTGGCTGATTCAAAGCGGCAGTTGTCAAAAGCAAAGTAAAGAGGGCGGCGCACTTCGGGTATCTGTTGACACTCCCACCTGCTACAAAACGGCAACTTATTGTATGTTCGTGGCTGCCAGCGGTGATATGAACTCGCAAAGCGCGCACAGTCCCACCGAATCACTCATGTAGCTGCTGAGATGTCAGCTGTGACGTTCACTGCCGTGATGCCATGCCTGTATTATATGCAGGCTGCGTTGGATGCCCATTAGGTGCGCGCTTTCACCTACTTTGTTTTTCGTGCATTTTATTCGTGGCATCGTAGTTAGCGGCAGATTTCACACGCAATCATCTGCCGTTTGCTCGCAACGCTATAGCGAAGCGGGAGCGCCAACAGACACTGGAAAAGCAACCCCCCCCGGTTCCCGTACGGTTTCGGAAGTGCCATCCACGTATCACGTTATCTTGGTATTGAGGCTACTTGCCACGCGCTCACGTGTTTTCGCGGTACAAGGGCCAGTGCTCCTGACAATTTCGGGGAATGGTGCGAGGGCATCCGCAAAGATACCACTGCTGCCACCAAGAAGATAAACACAGATTTAAATGTGGAGAAGATGGACAGTAGGCTTGCCCACCTGCTCGAAGCCAAGACAGCTCTATTTTCTCAATGGAAGAAGCAGAGGCACAACCATAGGCTGCGGCAAAGAATATCAAAGTTGAACAAAGAAATCGAACAACATTGCGACACACTGTGCAAACAGCAGTGGGACGAGTTGTGCGAGTTCGTCGACGGTCAAATCAGAAATGGCAAGTCCTGGCACCTTCTGAAGCACCTACTGGACGAGCACAGCACTAGAGCCAACCAGAGACACACTTTAGCCCATGCCCTTCACGAAGCCACCAAAGAACAGGGGGTTGACGAACTCATTACCTGATTAGTTTCCAAGTACCTGCTGGTCGAACGAGAGGACGAAGACGGCGTGTTCCCAGAGTATGGCGGTCCTCCTCTGCCTGAACTAGACGAAGACTTTTCAGAGGCTGAAATCAGGAGAGTGATACATATGCTCAATCGGCACCAGGGCCAGACGGGATCACGAACAGAGCCCTCAGAAACCTCGACGACGTATCTATAGAACGTCAAACTGGTTTCATCAATGAAGCATGGAAAACGGGAAGGGTTCCTGAGGAATGGAAGCTAGCTGACACCGTACTGATTCCCAAGCCAGGAAAGTCTCCTAGCGTTGATAATCTTGGCCCCATTTCCCTGACGTCGTGCGTGGGCAAGGTAGCAGAGCACGCAATTCTCAACAGACTTAACGACTACCTGGAGGGAATTGAGATTTACACGCACAATATGATTGGGTTTCGTACCGGCCTTTCAACGCATGGTGCAATGCTGCTCATTAAGCACCAAGTCCTTGATGGATACTCTAGAGATACAAAGGCTCTTCTTGGCCTCGACCTAGAAAAGGCCTTTGACAACATCAAGCACGAATTCATCTTGGAGACTGTGGTGAAACTCGAGCTTGGGCCCAGGCTGTACAACTACATCAAGTCATTCTTGTCTGGAAGGAAAGCGAGGCTGCGCATCGGGAACTTCTCTGTCGACGTACCACTCGGACATCGAGGCACGCCCCAGGGGTCTGTGATTTCTCCGGTGCTGTTCAATCTCTACATGATCGGACTGTCGAGGACTGGCTAGCGTGGACGGCATCAAACATACCATCTACGCCGACGACATCACAATCTGGTGCGTTGGCGGCAGCGAAGGCAGGGTGCAAGATGCCCTTCAAAAAGCAGTCGCCGAGGTGGAATCGTAGTTGCGCCAAACGGCACCCAGATGCTCACCCGCCAAGTCGGAGCTCCTGCTCCATAGAAAAGAACGAGGTGGCCGACCTAAGGGATGGAAAACCCGTCAAAGAAAGCGATATACACATTTACACGAGTGACGGCGAGGAAATCCCGAGGGTAGACACCATCCGGATCCTCGGCATGTTTATTGAAGCGAAGGGTGGAAACGGCACTGCTCTGCGGAAGATTGTCGCCAAGACTGACAACGCTTTTCGACTCGTCAAAAGATTCTCCGGGAGACATAGAGGCCTTAAGGAAGACAATTTGTTAAGGCTCATCAATGCGTTTGTGCTCTGCCACTTTACCTACACCGTTGCCATGCACAACTGGCTTAGGTCGGACTGGGACAAGCTGGACGTGATTATCAGAAAGACCGTCAAGAAAGCACTGGGGCTTCCCGTACGCACACACACCGAGAACTTGCTCGCGCTCGGTGTGCACAACTCTGCTGCCGAGACAGCGGAAGCGCAGCAACGCTCGCCGCTGGCTCGCTTGTCCACTACGACGGCTAGTCGGCACATACATGGCGAGCTAGGCTTTAACCCAATGGAGCTGGAAACAAATAACGTGAGTATATCAAAACATATACAGGAAAACGTCATTGTTGCCCCAATACCCCGCAACACTCACCCTGTACACAATGAGGGACGTCGTCGGGCAAGGGCGACGGCTCTATTGAAGCAACTGGGAAAAGGTGGCGTAAATGCAAGTTTCATTGACGCTGCAGCATACCGAGACGTCAAAATGTTCGCGGCGGTGGTCGTGTACCAGACGGGCTCGACTACGAACTGCGCCACGGTACGCACAACGAATCCCCAGGTGGCCGAACAAGTGGCCATCGCACTCGCTATGCTAAATGGTCGTTGCGAAGAGGTGTACAGCGACTCCAAATCCGCAGTCAGAGCCTTTCAGAAGGGCCGCATGTCAACACAGGCAGCCAGGATCTTGAACAGCTCCACCAACGATACGATTGTCCCTCACACCATACATTGGTTCCCCGTGCATGTCGGCTCCGTAAACAGCGTTGCACTGAACATGAACGACTCGGCCCAGACAGCAGCGCGCGCACTCACTGACCGCGCTGCTCTCGACCTGGGCGACGGCTCCAGTGCCGACGACGTGGGACATAAAGACACACCTACCAGACACGATGATGATGTTTGATGTTTTGGGGCGCAAGAGCCATGTCACGGCCATAGAGCGCCGGTTCATCTTACTAAAAATATGGACAATGATTGCGATAGGCGGCTGTATAAGGGCCATAAAATTGCTCGCGGTAAGGCGGGTAAAAACATACAAGTAATAAAATCATGACCATGCCGTGAAAGGCATGTGTGGTGTGAATAGATGACAAAAGTTGGTGATAATAAAAAAACGATGGTGGACGTGTATGGCATTAGCACAAGTGCCTCACTCGTTCATACCCTTGCGTCCAAGGGCCGTGAGGCAAAAGCTTTCTTGTGTAGCCACCGCAGCAAAAACCTCTCTGGAGAGGTCGTGCTACGGATTGCCCGAGCATATGATATGAAAACTATGAATTTCTTTTAAAAACGCTAACAATGATTTATGACTAAAAGCGGTTCCCTACCGACGAACATTGCAGGGTGTAAAGGTATATGTTGTCGGTAGGGTAATGAAAAATGTTGTTTTCTTAGAGTTTCTAAGCGTTTGCACAGGATTAACATGTGGAGGACTGTTAATGCTTCACCACATCTGTCACACAATGGTGGATCGCCACTGGACAAAAGATATGTGTGTGTCGTGTATATGTGTCCTATCTTGAGTCTCGTTAGTATTACCTCTGTATGACGCGATTTGATACTGGCAGCCAATGACCAAGCTGTGGCTTAATAATGTGTAATTTGTTTTGTGTGTGTGTATCCCACTTGCTCTGCCAGTAGTCCCTGAGGTTTCGTTTGAGAGACGGCTTAAGATCAAGGGCCGGGGTTGATATGGGTGTAGGGGCAGTGCTTTTGTGGACGGATGCAGCGAGCTGATCTGCCCTCACGTTGCCTTGAATCTCACGGTGCCCTGGCACCCAGCACACTACAACATGTTGTTTGAGTGTGTAGAGTGTGCACAAAATGGAGCAAAATGAGACAAGGACTGGGTTTTTTTTGTTTTTTTAAGAGTGTGAAGAGCCGTTACCACACTGAGGGAGTCTGTATAAATTACTGCTTTTTGTATTTGTAATTTCTTGATGTGTTTAGCCGCCACAAGTATCGCATAAGCTTCCGCTGTGAAGATAATTGTGCCTGGATGTAGAGGGCCAGCATCCGAAACGGATGGGCCGACAGTAGCGTAGGACACAGAGGAGTTAGACTTGGAGGCATCTGTGAAGAACTCAGGACGTGTGTATTTGTGTTGAAGTTCCAGGAAGTATGTTCGAATATGGGCAATAGGCGCATGTTCTGTAACTTCTAGAAAAGACACATCGCAGCCAATAGTCTACCACTGCCACGGTGGCGGGTATGCTACAGGAGCCATTAAACTGTGTTCGAGTGACACTCCAGTTTCCTCAGCTAGACCCTTCAGGCGAACTGAAAAGGGCTGCCTCATCGAAGGCCTGTTTTGAAACAGAATGGAGCTCGACAAATCATTAATAGTAGAGTATGAGGGGTGCTTCTTGTCTGCTTTCACCTTAAGGAAATAAACAAAGGACATGTAAGTTCTCTGCAAATGAAGCGACCACTCATTTGACTCAACATAAAGGCTTTCTACGGGGCTGGTGCGAAAAGCACCCATAGAAAGGCGGATGCCCAAATGGTGCACGGGGTCCAGCATCTTCAAAGCACTTTGAGTCGCAGACTGATAAACAACGGCCCCATAATCTAAGCGGGTGCGAATGAGGCTTCTATACAGCTTCATGAGACATTGCCTGTCACTACCCCACGTAGTACGTCACAACACTTTTAAAACATTCATGGCTTTTAAACATTTTGTTTTTAAATACTTGATGTGCAGTACGAAGGTCAACTTGTTGTCCAATATTAATAATCCTAAGAATTTATGCTCCGCTTGAACAGACAAACGTTGACCGTTCATTTCAATGTCGGGTTCCGAGTGCATGCCTCTCTTTCGGGAGAACAAGACACACGTGCGTTTTTGTGGGTTCAGTCGGAATCCGTTTTCCTCTGCCCATTTGGAGATCTTGTTTAAACTTAACTGAACCTGCCGCTCACACATTGCCAGATTGCAAGACCTAAATCCAAGCTGGACGTCATCGACATATGTACAATAAGACATATTGCGAGGGATGGTCAAGCGCAAGGAATTCATTTTTATGAGAAAAAGTGTGCAGCTAAGTACACCACCTTGTGGCACACCTGTTTCCTGGACAAATTTTTGGGAAAGAACCGTGCCCACTCGTACACGGAATGTCCGGTTTGACAGGTAACTTTCGATTTTGTGAAACATTCTTCCGCGCACGCCAAGGTGGGACAGGTCTCTTAGAATTCCAAAACGCCATGTTGTATCATAAGCCTTTTCGATATCGAAGAACACAGGGAGGAAATATTGTTTATGGACGAAGGCGTCTCTGATCTGTGCCTCGATACGAACAAGGTGGTCTGTGGTGTATCTACTCTCTCGCATCTGCCACACACAACGAGATTACCAAGTATTACTATATGGTGAGGCGGGCATTCCCAATGCCACATTCAAAACTCAACAGAGCACAGGCCGTCTCGTTGCGCTTACTTCAAACCCATTCGTACCCGTCGTTAGCATACCTAAGTGCGATTTACCCTCACAAATTCCCCGATGCCGCCTGCGCCGCTTGCGGGCAGACCGCTACGTTAACACACATGCTCTGGGAGTGCGGGTCGCTTGGACCGACTTATAGCAAACCCGAGGGGGATGCGCTTCTGCACAGCCCAGAACTTCAGGACCAAATCCTGGCCGTCCAGTGGGCCCGCGACAGGGCCGTCAGGCTAGACCTGCCGGTCCCCACGCGGGAGTAGCCGGGTGACGCGTGGCAACCTCAGCGTCTGCACTGGACCATAATAAAGTTGTTCTCACTCACTCACTCACTCACTCACTCACGTGTTTGAGCTCATATTGCTCACTATATTACTTCTCAGCTGCTTGAATCGTGTTCGATTTCAGGCAACGGCGGATGTGTTACGATAGACGCGAATGTGCTCACTAAAGCAACGTAGGTCATCGGAATTAATTCATAGTGCCCCACTGCTTCATACCTCAGAATCGCCTCGTAGTTTTGCATGCAAAAGCCGAGAATTTCATGAACCAAAATCGAATCATGATGTAGCAAACAGCGTTATCTGTTGTATGAATTCAACATTTCCTTTCGGCATAGTGATAGTCAGGGCACGCTGGCACAATCATCTGTTTCTTATTTACGTACGGAAATACTTCAAAGATCTCATTCTGGCGTCATTCACCGTATCAGTTGCTGCAATCAAGTAATTTGCCGGGAAATATATACCCGTGCGAACACGTCGTTGTATTCGTAATAATATCTAGGTTCCACGTGCGAAAACTCCAATATGACTATTTATTTATTTATTTATTTATTTATTTATTTATTTATTTATTTATTTATTTATTTAACAAGACATGATTCCTGTGGGGCAGGAGATGAAAGGCGACATCATGAGTCACCTGACAAGGCCTCTAGCACCACACCGTACATTCTTCCCACAGAGCGACTGCATTGGCAAAAAAAAGGAAACATAAGCACACAATCACATCTCGAAGAACTAAGCGAAACCTTGAACCACAAAAAAGATTACAAGGCCTTCAAAATGGGTTAGATTACATAGACGTATCATTGCAAAGCAAATAAACACAAGAGATAAAAAGATCAGTACTTTTTGTGACACCAGTGTCCTATATTGGAACATAGACACAGGTTTTTGTACATGAATAGTCACAAGAGTAGGTACTATCGTGAGCAATGTGAGTCTGAACACAGGAGCGCGGGGCGAATAACCTCGAAGCCTACATCTGCTGATTCGCAGCGGCTGCTCTCAGAACCAAAATGGAAAGGGTGGCGCACTTCCCCTTGCTGTTGACACTCCCACCTCGATATTGTTGCTGATAAATGCAGCTTATAGAATGTCTGAGGCTGCTAGCGGTGACATGACCTCACATCAACACGCACAGCCACAACCAATCAGGCTGTGCAGCTACGAAGATATTGGCTGTGACGTAGCCTGCCGTGATGCACAGGCCATGCTTCGCTGAACATTTTGATGCGCATCCTTGCGCATCTTTCACTTTTGTTCCCGGTGCATTTTCTTTAGTGTTATCACTGCTAGCGGCCGATAACACGCGATCAGCTGCCGTTTCACAGCAACAATCATGCGGAAGTGCGAACAGTCAGTGGAAGAGCGCCCTCCCCTCCCGCTACTGTTTCGGAAGCGCCATTCACGCATCGCGTCATCTCCGTTTGGAAGCCATTTGCCACTCGCTCGCGTGTTCGAGATCATATTGCTCACGATAGTACATGATGTTACGGGGAAATAACTTTACTTTATAAAACGAGGAATAAACTCGGTGGTGGACAAGATGGCGCCCAGTTGGCTCGCAGATCTGACAACATCGTCCTCCTCTTTGTCTTCTTCGTCGTTCTCATCCTACCGTTACATGATTTCCCCGGCGGCTGGAGCACCGACCCGGTGCGAATCAGGAGGCACTGGAGTAATACGGTTTGAGTCGCGTAACATGCACTACGTCAGTGTGAGGGTGAATGATGGCGGGGTCCGTAGGGGTGATTTCGTATGTGACGTCAGTTACTTGGCGTAAGATACGGTAGGGACCTGAATAGCGTGGGAGTAACTTCTCCGAAAGTCCAACGCGGCGTGAGGGGAACCATAACAGAACGAGATCTCCGGGTGTGAAGTGGACGTCACGATGGCGGGCGTCGTATACGCTCTTCTGATTGTCCTGGGAGTCCAGTAAGCGTCGTCGAGCAACTTGGCGTGCCGCTTGGGCCTTCATTATTGCATCACGAGCGTACTGAGACTTGTCATTTAGTCCGGCCGGCAGGAGGGTGTCGAAAGGTAGCGCAGGGTCACGGCCGAACAACAGAAAAAAAGGAGAGAACCCAGCGGTGTCGTGTCTGGAAGAATTGTACGCGAATGTTACAAACGGTAACGTAGTGTCCCAGTCGCGGTGATCGGTGGAGACATACATGGAGAGCATGTCGGTGAGAGTGCGATTGAGGCGCTCCGTTAGACCATTTGTTTGTGGATGGTAAGCAGTCGAGAGCTTGTGTTTAGTGGCGCAGGAGCGGAGGAGGTCATCAACCACTTTGGAAAGGAAGTAGCTGCCTCGGTCGGTAAGGAGTTGTCGAGGGGCGCCATGATGTAAGATGACGTCCTCCAAAAGGAAATCGGCCACGTCAGTTGCACAGCTGGTTGGAAGGGCCCGTGTGATCGCGTATCGGGTAGCATAATCGGTTGCTACTGCAATCCACCGATTACCCGCAGCTGACGTAGGAAAAGGGCCAAGCAGGTCCACGCCAACACGGTAGAATGGGTCTCGTGGGATGTGCAGTGGCTGAAGACGTCCGGCCGGAGGGACATTTGGTTTTTTCCGTCGTTGACAAGGGTCGCAGGCTGCAATATAACGGCAGACGTCGCGGTACATGCCAGGCCAGAAGAAGCGGCGGCGAACTCTGTCGTAGGTCCGTGACACGCCGAGGTGACCCGCTGTAGGTGCATCATGAAGCTGGGCGAGAACAGTGTGACGCAATTGAATGGGAACGACGAGTAGTCTTTCGAGGCCGTCAGGACGCATATTGCAACGGTACAATACACCATCATGTATTTCAAACATTCGAAGGGAAGGGTCGGGCCTCACCGATGTGAGCCTTCGGATAATACCGTCCAAGAAAGTATCTCGTCGCTGCTCGATTCCAATGTCATGAAACGCGGATAGAGAGAAAACGTCGACAGGAAGGGTGGTTTTAGAGGAGTCGCCGTCTGGAGGGTCGACAGGATACCGGGACAAGCAGTCCGCATCTTGATGCAGGCGGCCGGTTTTATACAGGACTGAGTAATCAAATTCTTGAAGGCGCAGCGCCCAGCGGCCAAGACGGCCTGAAGGGTCTTTAAGGGACGAAAGCCAGCACAAGGCGTGGTGATCTGTGATTACTGTGAATGGCCGGCCGTACAAATAGGGACGAAATTTACCGACTGCCCAAACAAGTGCCAAACATTCCCGTTCAGTTATTGAATATTTTCTTTCAGCAGGCGAAAGAAGGCGGCTGGCATAAGCAACAACACGGTCTCGTCCTTGTTGTTTCTGGGCGAGGACTGCACCGATGCCATAGCCACTTGCGTCTGTACGAACTTCTGTTGGAGATGAGATATCAAAGTGGGCGAGGATAGGCGGAGACGTAAGCAGACACACTAGATTTTGAAACGCATCTGCTTGCTCAGGGCCCCAGATGAAGCCAGCGTCTTTTTTGAGAAGTTGAGTGAGAGGGCGTGCTACGTCGGCGAAGTTTTTAACAAAGCGGCGGAAGTAAGAACAGAGGCCAACGAAACTGCGAACGTCTTTGGTACAGGTTGGTACAGGGAAATCTCTTACTGCGCGTATTTTATCTTGATCAGGGCGAACCCCTACAGAATCAACGAGATGTCCGAGGACAGAAATTTCACGACGGCCGAAGTGGCACTTTGCCGAATTGAGTTGCAGGCCCGCCTTACGAAAGACAGATAAGATTTTCGATAGCCTTTCAAGGTGCGTTGCAAAAGAAGGCGAAAAAACGATAACGTCGTCCAGGTAGCACAGGCAGATGGACCACTTGAAGCCGTGCAACAGAGCGTCCATCATACGTTCGAATGTGGCGGGCGCATTGCATAAACCGAATGGCATCACTTTAAACTCGTAAAGGCCGTCGGGAGTGATAAACGCCGTCTTCTCACGGTCCATGTCATCAACGGCAATCTGCCAGTACCCAGAGCGAAGGTCAATGGAGGAAAAATATTTTGCGCCGTGAAGGCAATCCAGGGCATCGTCTATGCGTGGTAAAGGGTAGACGTCCTTCTTCGTTATTTTGTTTAAATGGCGATAATCGACGCAAAATCTCCAGCTGTTGTCCTTCTTCTTTACAAGTACAACAGGGGACGCCCAGGGACTGCATGAAGGCTCGATGATATTCCGAGAAAGCATTTTGTCGACCTCCTGTTGGATGATGCGCCGCTCTGCATGGGAAACACGGTAGGGTCTCCGATGGATGGGACTCGTATCGCCTGTATCAATCCGGTGCTTAACAACGGACGTCTGGCCGAGTGGGCGGTCGCCAAGGTCGAAGATGTCCCAAAAAGATGCAAGCAGGGAACGCAGGTCGTTAGCTTGTTCTTTCGGCAAGTCGGGGGCAATCATCTTGGTTAACACACTTTGGTCCGATGGAGGAGTAGACGAAGTTTTTTCGGCACTCGGGATGCTGTCATAACTTAGAGTGCAAATATGGCACTCTGCCGCCGGCACGATTTCGGCTAGAGATATACCACGAGGGAGGACTTGTGTACATAGTGAAAAATTCACTAGGGGTAGGCAGGATGCATTGGCCGTAATAGTGACGACGGTGTGAGGAAACGCAACGTTGTGCGAAAGCAGGACGTCAACATTGGGGGACACAATATAAACACCGTCTGGGACAGGTGGAACAGGGGAGACGCCTATGTAAGCTACTGTTCGTTGAGGGAGACGCAGGTGTTCTGTAGAACAAAGCCGACTTGGAGGGCAACTTGGAGGATCAACAACATTAGGTAGAGCGAGTTGCACTATACCGGCAGAGCAGTCTATCAAGGCCGAATGTTCAGACAAAAAGTCTTGGCCCAAAATTATGTCATTAGGGCAGTGTTCTAAAACATAAAACAGAACTGATGTGTGGTGTCCGGCGACGCTGACGCGAGCTGAGCACACACCAATTACGGCGACTTTTCCACCATCGGCCGTTCGGACCACAGGAGTTGGGCCAGGAGTAAGGACTTTCTTCAGCCGTGCTCTAAGGTCAGCGTTCATGATGGACACGTGTGCGCCAGTGTCAATGAGGGCTGTAGTAGGTACACCGTCGACGTCAACATTGATAAGGTTCTGATGTGCGGGCAAGGTCAGTAGAGGATTTTGGCATCGGGTCGGTATTGCAGCATCACCTCCAAGAGCTGCTCCCGTCAGTTTTCCGGAGGTGAACGCCGGAACGAGCTTGGGGACGGCGATCGGCGAGATGGGGGCGAGCGGGAGAAACGGCGTTGCGGCGAAGGGGAGCGGCTGGATCGGGGGCGCGAGGAATTCTCAGGCGTTAGCGGCTCTGTTTTCGGTGATGAGCGTGAATTCCAGGCAGGTGGGCGATGGGGCGGAGGGTGAGGCCACGGAGCAGAGCTGGACCAAGCACGGCAGTGACGCGAAATGTGGCCTATACGACCGCAATTGAAGCATATCGGCCGGTCGTCTGGGGTGCGCCATACCGCCGGGTCGCGATAATGTGGGCTGGCAGAAAAACGTCGGTTGGGCGGAACAGTCACGGGTGGATTTGGTGGGGCGTAGTCTGGACGATGAATGGAGCAGACGTTTAAGCCGGCGTTGGCCAGTTCTTGCCTCACGACGGTCTGTATGAGAGAGACGGTGGCGTGATAGCTTTCGGAGTTGGGGGAGGCTGACACGAGTGGAGCTGCGGCTTCTATTTCCCGACGGACAATACGGACAACGTCACCGGGACTTTCCGTAGAAGGCAGGCGAGGGTCTTCGCATGTGGAGGTTGCAGCCGTGTTTGGAAGCCGGGCAAACTGGTGGAGAACACGGCGGCTCTTCGCTTCTTCAAAGCGCCGGCATTCAGAAATAATGTCGTGGACCGTAGATGAATTCTTGAACACAAGAAGGTGAAAGGCGTCATCTGCTATGCCCTTAATAATATGGCCAACCTTATCAGCTTCGGACATCTGCGAGTCTACCTTGCGGCACAAAGCGAGCACGTCCTGAATGTACGTGAGGTATGATTCGGTGCACGTCTGAACTCGACGTGCGAGCTCGTTTTGGGCGGCGCGTTGACTTCCCACAGGCCTGCCAAATAGCTCCCGGAGCTTTTGCTTGCATAACTCCCAGCTAGTCAGTTCTTCCTCGTGCGTCTCGTACCAGACCTTTGCGGTACCTCTGAGATAAAAAATCACGTTGGCCAGCATGAGCGTTGGATCCCATCGCATACGTACACCCACTCGTTCGTATGACTTCAGCCAGGCTTCTACGTCAATGCCATCAGTGCCAGAAAAGGTACCTGGATCTCTCGGGGGCTCCAAGATGAGGGTTGACGGTCCAGTTGGAGAAAGCACGGACGTAGTTGGAGAAGGCACGGTAGTCGGGGAAGGGTCGGCATTGTTGACTTCAGTCGCCATGGGGGAGACCACTAGGCGCCCGCTACGAAGCTCCGTTTTGCGTGAAGTGAGTACCCCGCACCTCCCACCAATGATGTTGCGGGGAAATAACTTTACTTTATAAAACGAGGAATAAACTCGGTGGTGGACAAGATGGCGCCCAGTTGGCTCGCAGATCTGACAACATCGTCCTCCTCTTTGTCTTCTTCGTCGTTCTCATCCTACCGTTACAATATATAACACTTATAGGTGAACATCTTCGACAGACATCTGTCTGGCTAAGTGAACTTTCATACCATTAACATGAACTCTCCAGCCAAAGATGAGACTTAAAGTGGTGGTGACACCGAATTTGTGGAATGCGTGTTCTTTGCTGTAAATGTTTCCTTCATCTCCACGAAGCATGGCACGCGCACCAAGATTCGTGTATTTTCGCTAAATAATATAATGTGGAACTCTACTTATGTGCAACATTTTCGGTTTAGGTTTCGCGGCGTCGAGTTTGGCAGTGACGTCAATGCATAGGTGGCTTGGCCACGTGACCACACAAAGCTGTGACGTGCATCGTGCTGATTTTTATCTGCTACACGGACGTGCACAGAAGTGCCAGCAAAACAAACGCTCTGACAGTGGCCACGGTCAGCTGCAGTAGATTCCAAGCAGTTGCAAGGCAGAAAGCGGTCAAAAGGAAACAAAGCGCTTATATCTGTAACGTATGTACAGAACGTGGACGAGGGAGCCGCCCGATGCTAGATGCACCGGAAGTTTATAGGCGCCGATACGCTGAAGGGGCAGCCCCGCTGTTGGACGTGCGCGGCGTCTCTGACGGGCAGGGACGCGTCGAATGCCTCTTCGAAAACGCCCAGTGACCTTGACGGACGCGCCAGCACGTTCTTCACTACAGATCTTCTGCGACGTCACGACAACTGCCGTTGCTTCTCCTATTCTGAAACGTCAGTGTTGATGCGCAAGCGATGTGTCTAGATCGTGAGAGTGGGCATACAGCTACGCTTTCAAAAGTGAATTAAAATATATTCTACGCGTTTGTTTTGTCCGACCCTTCGTGTGGAGAGTCCTTGCATACAGAAGAAATCCACAACAAGCTTGGGATAGCCTCGAAGTTTGGTGACACCACCCCTTTGAAGACTGTAAACTGACCCGATGTTTCGGGAACGATTCGGTCCCTTTTTCAGGGGTGACTGCTCGGTCGGCTCCGAAGCTAGCGATTTTTCTTGACGATGTCGCCCTCTCCGTCGTCCTTTTTTCTGCCGTTGTTGTTGCTGCAGTGTTTTCTCAACTGGTTCTGTTGACCACGCACGTATACACTAGGTAAGGTTCCCGTTGAGCGGTTAACATTTCCAGGCGCTGTTTGGATGTGCCAGGACTCTAAGAACTGTCTTTTTGTGTGACCACTCTCCGTGTTGATGACCCAAGCGTCGTTGAAATTGACGCGGGGGTCCATCTATTCGCAGCGACAGCGTTTCGTGTGGCGTTGAAGCGGCACGAAACAGTTGTGTTGAGATACAATTGCTGTGATGACTTTAAAGTGCCATATCTAAAGCGCCGACCCCAGAAAAAAAAGCGTTTTATAGTAACCAGGTTTTCTACCAGATATGAAGAAGCATGTATAAGTGTGTATATTCGAAACATTTTCAATGAACTACCTGAATTCTTTTTTTCACTGAGTTCAAAAAAGCAATTAAAGAAATTACTCGCTGAGCTGTAAAATCACATGGTCTACTTGTAGGTCACGTATGCTCTGGGTCCCTCCTTTGTTCTTCTTCTTTATTTACTGCCTGTAAAGAAGCAATGGTGTCAATCATTAGTCTGTTCGTTTGCAAAGAAGCAACAATAGTTTTTTTTTTACTTTGTATCCACATCGCTGTAACCGGCTCTGCCGGGCCTAGTCGCACATGTCCTTGGGACTTAGACAGGCCCATTTCTTAGTATTTCTTATGAATGTGGAAAATTATTATTATTATTATTATTATTATTATTATTATTATATTATATTATTATTATTATTATTATTATTATTCATGCAAGGTCATTGTACGTTGGAGCTTTAATAGGTACTCTAATTTCGGAAACATGTTGTGCGAGCAAACAACACTTAGATGGGAGATTTGGCAGGAACGATGGGTTTCCAGTGCATAAGTTGATTGATCATTCTTTCGGTTTTCTGTCCCAAAACCACGATTCGCTTAAGACGGACGCCGCAGTGGAAAGTATATGCCATTGAACAATGCATATGCTGCCCTGAACTGATTAACAATGCCAAATTATCCAATTTTTTTAATTAACCAAGTTCAAATCGATGAGCTCTTATTGTATCACGCTACCTCATCTTCAAGTTTTGCAAAAAAAAATTTTATTGTTTGTTTGTTTGTTTGTTTGTTTGTTTTGTAGCTAAGAGGAACGAACGGTATAGTGCGCCACTCTCTCTGTCACATCTAGTAGATTCATCTCTATTGCTCATCGCTCGATCGTGGACGTACCGCACTCTCGTAGATCAAACTACCGGTCGACTCTTGCGCCAGCGTTAGATAAACACTTTTACGTTGTGTTTGTTTGTTTGTTTGTTTGTTTGTTTGTTTGTTTGTTTGTTTGTTTGTTTGTTTGTTATGCGGTAATGTTGAAGCTGGAACTACCGAGAAACCTGGTCGTTAATGTCGTCGGTGACGACGATGGTTATCGTCGGCATAATAGGATTTGTAAGCACAACCCACAATTCCTACCCTGTTCTCAATTGTAAAACCATTTTTTTACTGATAGGCAGTTTGCTTAACTAATGGCGTCCAGCCACTTGATTCAAACGGCATTTTTAGGCGCAGTTTTCTTGCACTATACGACGTACGTGGTGGGTGTAGACTCAGATCTCTTGACTTGAAGACACATAATATAAGAGGCCCAGCCCGTGCAACTAGGACCCCCTCTCCACCTAAAAAAATGTCAGGTGCCACAATTATTATTATTATTATTATTATTATTATTAACATACACTTGTGACAATTGTGAAAGTAAAAGTGCGCATTTTTTCTCGCGGATTTTAAGACTTGCCGTTTGCGATAAATTCAACCAATATCCTTGTGGGAAATAGCCGTCTGCTTTCGCTAAGTGCGCGCAAGCTTATAACAGCAATGGAGTGGATCCTTTTGAAAGCATCAGTTTATTGAATAGGTGCGGAAGAGATTATTATCGAAGGCTATACGAGGATGTGGCCATACATTAAGTTCCTCGAGCACACTTGTAGGCGAAGCCTTGTGATAACATGTTCAACAGCCATTACTACAATACTTTCTCTAGCATGTTGTATAAATAAAACTAAAGCACACATTTAACTTAACTGAAAGTATATTTTTACGTGGTCGTGACTTTGGCGAAGGCCACAGTCTGTATGTCCAAAATTGAACTGTTTATTTGACCGAACTTGGTGGTTGGTAAACGTAAAGTCAGGTTACAGCAATGCGCACTTGCACTAATAGTGGTGAACAGAGCGTCGGCCGTCGATCATCGATCGACTGTCAAGCGCGTTGATTTTAATACCAAATCATTGAAGATTCCAGTGTTATCGCCAGCGGCCGCGTGAGTTGAAGAACTAAGTGTAATGCTTGCGCGGAGCATGTAATCTGATTTGGAACATTCCAAAATTATCTCGATAGATCGCAATCATTCGGACACGCTTTGCGCGAGGTAGCAGTTACATAGTAATGGGGCGTTAAAATGACAATGTAAAAGAAAGGAGCCCGTGTGACCAGCGCCTCCTCTGCGTGTGGCAATATTGACGAGTGTACGCTATCGAAAATGTTTTTAAAGAAGCATCAAGGGGTAGCCTGAATAAGGCGTGGAGCATGTGAAGAACGCTTAAAGATGTGGGGAGGGATAACTTCAGCGTAAAATTAACCGAACAGGACGACCAAAAAAAAGAAAAGACATGAGTGATGAGATTAGCGTCGTACTTTACTATACAAGCATCGGTGCCTGATAACTTTATTAAAACGAGCAAGCCATGGATTGTGGCCGCCATCAATACACAGCTTTTCTTCAGCAAGCGCTCCCCAAATGTTTAGTAATTCTATACTTCCCAAGCGACTATACCTTAATACATCGCCTGCCGTATGCAAGGCCTTCATTTGAATATGGCATGGTCACTGTGTGGTAGTGCCTTGGTGGAGCGAGTCAGAGGCCAGCGAGACGTGTGACGCCTGCACGCGCTTGTGGTTCAAGCTAAGAGCCTTTGCCTGCCCCTTTGCTGAAGGTGGTAGCGTATGCATAAGCGGAGGCGTAGAATCATTACCCTATACTGCCCAGCAGAGCAAAGCGTTCAGTTTCTCTCCTTGACCGACGACGCCGGGAAGACCTGCATATCGGGTACCAGTGTTTCAAAAGTGCAGAGAGCTGGGGTTGTCGGTTGTGCATGACCAGAAAACAGCGCGAAAAACCACAAGGTGCGCAGAAAGTGTATACGCGCACAGCGCTGACTCTCGGCAACTCTATATAGTTGTTCGGAGTCAACGCCACGTGCACTCTGTGTATCCATGTGGTTTTTCGCGCTGTTTACCGGTGTTTAATGCGTGCTCGTTGATGTCATCTTTGCACGGGGTTCACGATATTCTTTTTCTGGGCATAGCGCCCAGAATGGTTAAGTCGAGATCGCGGGTGTTAGTCCCCGCGGCTGAAAGGCGCCTCTATAAGCGTCAAGTATGGGTTCGTCCACGTCGAACATTCATCGTACAAACTCTCATACGTCACTACACAACAGGCTATATACTTCTATGAAGAAGCCTTCCATATAGTGTTACACTGATTCCTATGACGGCGAGATCAGCCATGGTTTTTTTAGGGGCGAAACTCTTAAAAGCGTTGGTCCGTCCATCACTTGCATGTATGTACGTGACCGCCTTCAGTTCCACCTTTGCCAACTGCCCACTATTTCGTCCTTGAAAACATCCCACTACGCCCAATCAGCGATCCACCACTTCACCGACCATAATGCAAATACTGTTGAGAAGTAGCCAATATGAAATGCAAGATGGTTGTGTACTTGTATGTGCGTGTTAAAGAACCATAGATTGCCCCACACTGTGCCCATATCTTGTTTGTACGTGACCGTCTATAGTACCACCTTTGCAAAGTGCCTATTGCGTCGTCCTTGCAAACATCCCACTACGCTCCATCACCGATCCACCACTTCACCGACCATAAAGTCGTTATATTGAAGGGAGAACGAAGGTGACGTAGAGCTACCACTTCTGAATAATAAAATTTTTGGTATATACAGTGATTGTCACGTCTTTTGTAATGTAGTGGACGGTATTCGCGGACTGTTCACGGTTTTGCGATGAAACCCTCCAGCGCTTCGCCCACTAATCATCATTCCCTCCGCGGATATGCAGTGATTTTTTTAATTCTTCTGGGAAATGTATATCCAAACGAGAGTATTTTTTTTCTTTTTTAGGAACAAAAAAAGCGCGAATCTTCAGACAATTTCACTCGTACACACTATTTCCGATAAACTATATTAGCACGCTCACTTGTGCTGCGTCTTGTGACTATTTTGGAACATTTCCGCAATAATATGAACCCGATTGAAGGAAGAAATATGAAAGACCCTTCCACTACTCTGAAGATGGACACCAGATGCTCCGACTGTCGTGAGTTTGCTATAGCGAATATTGGACAGGGTTGAATGGTACATAAATATTAGAGAAAGAATGATACACCTAAGCACCGCCAGAAATAAACGAGGCACAGGAAAAGAGCGTATCTTCGTCGCATGGCTTATTGGAAGCTTGACTGATACAAACAATACTCGCACCTCTATAGGGGCACCAGGTCATTTTAATACAGAAGGCCAAACATCTTGCACAACACGAAGCAGGGGCAATATATGTGTGACTTGTAGCCCCGGCACCGTGCTAGAAAAAAATGGGACGAAAATCTGGGCGCTATCAAAGAAATGTAAGTAAGATGTAATTGTCGCTGGACTGGTTGGTCCATACTTTGAGGGAAAAAAGAGAGGACGCTTGTCCTTCACTCTCAAAAGTAGAACATGATAAAGCCCCGCCGCGGCGGTCTAGTGGCTAAGGTACTCGGCTGCTTACCCGCAGGGCGCGACAAAGTCGAATCTCAGCTGCGGCGGGCTGCATTTTCGATGCGGCGGAAATGCTGTCGGCCCATGTGCTCAGATTTGTGTGCACGTTAAATAACCACAGGTGGTCACTTTTCTTTGATGTGTGTAACTATATAGTAAAGCTTCTAGAAGAAATACAGCTATTTTCGCCAAAAATATGGCAATTTTTTTATCTGGTCAGTGACAATTTCCGTATGTGCAACATCGTACCTTAACAGGCGAGGTTTTGTCGGACTGTTGACTATATTTAGACATATATCTTAAGGTCAGGTTCTGAATATGAATAAGCAAACATGAATTCGTAGCAGTTGTTGTTATTGTTGTTGCTGTTGTTGCTGCTGCTGCTGTTGTTGTTGTTGTTGTTGTTGTTGTTGATGATGATGATGATGATGATGATGATGATGACGACGACAACCTCATATGACTGGCTCACACCCACAAAGGGGGATGGGGCGAGAACCGGGTGGCAAGATGCTTAGAGTAACGGAACTAAAAAGAAACATTTAAAATTTCTTAGCCATATCCATCTATCTATCTATCTATCCATCTAGCCGCTTACCTTTGGGTGCTCTCGTGATAATTAGCATGGGAGGGTAAGATGGTTTGACGAATATCACGCGCTGGTCAGAACATGAATAATGTCACATTCTCGTCGCGTGCGCCGTCAAACACTTCCCGCCAGACAGTGGCACGTACCCACGAGCGAGTATGTGACAGTGTTATGCTTGTATGTACCACAGGTGATCGACACTTAGTATTTACCGAGGAGCGACGAGAACACACCTGGGCAATTTTGACGTGCCAGCGTCAAGAATGCAAAGAATAAATGTCAGGGTCCCAGCTCGAATCGAACTCAAGCATTTTGTGTGGCAAGGAAGCATTCTACCACAGAGCTACGCCAGATCTTGGAACTACTTTTCAAATACATGCTAATTTTCGTGAAACATTGATAGTGGTTACAGTGCTGCCTATACAATTTCATAAACAATGCATATGTACTCCTTTGATACAGCCGTCACGTCGGGTTAACGTCGGTTGTGGTTAAGTACCATGCACTGAAGTTGACTTATGTAGCAGTGTCCAGGGCCAGCATCTTCGCGAGCATTAGCCCTTCATATGTCAACTTCTGGTGCTCCTAATACGCATGTTCCTGTTTGTATCGTTGCGCAAGTGCAAACAACTGGTAATATAAACATCTGCAACTTTTTCACATATGTCTGTGAGTGCGATACTTGTACATATATTAGCGTATTTCATGGCGTGTCGTTCAATAAAAAAAATTGGGACACGCTCAACTTCCCTCGGCATGCTTCTCATAACGTCGATTCCCAAGGTACGTGGGATCTGCCGAACTTTTTAGCAATCCTCTGCAACTTCCACCACTCATTTGTTACACTTGATTAACAACACGGTGTCTGTAATAAGAGGCATTAACCCCCCCCCACCCCCCCAAATGTTATTGCCATTGCATATAGAGCACAAAGTAACACTCGACCACATCTGCCTGCCCGACCCCCACTTCACACCAGGGTAGTGCCCCCGCCCCCCTCCGAAAGAAACTTCTGTCTACGCCACTGTTTGGAATTCATCGCAGCCTAAATTCTTTGATAATGTAAAATGTGCGATGTTGTGCGTGGATGTGTTCTTACTGAACGTTACATTTGATTATTCTGAACGCCGCGTAATTGTAAAGAAGAAGAAGAAGAAGAAGAAGAAGTTGGCGCCATTGTCGAGGCTTGATCAGCAGCGCTCTACGTATAGGCAGTTTTTACTTCAATATTTAACCGCAGTTATGAGTCGACGAGGAGTGCTTCACCAGGCTAGACTCAGAGAGCCGAAACAAAGTAAGAGCACAGCAATAAGTTCGTTGTTGGACTCTTTCCATTCTACAGAGTCTAAACCACCACCCAATTCAACGGCGCCAGAGCAAGTCCGCGCAAGAAGCGACAAGATTCCTGAGTCCAGGTATGCGACGCCATCTGAAGGTCTTACGTTCTCGACAACTCGCTTGACAGCCGCTAGAACAACACCCAGCGTGCCCAAAGACGTTTGCTCACCGCAGAACTTCTGCCTGTCAAGTCGTGATGGCAACCTTGTCATCCACGCGACTCGGAGGCCTGTGCTGAACACAAGAGACGTCCACTCCTTTAAGCATGAGACAGCGCCAGCAGTGACAAGCACGCAGGCTATGAGCAGAGAGCGGCTGAACCGGGAAGACATAGAACAGTTATCCGAAGATGATGATCTTAGAGAGCTTCCCGCTGCCACATCTGATATGGCTGAAGCATATCTAAGCTTGTGGCGCAATTCTTAGGTACGGGAGATCAAGGCTCGATGACGAAACAAAACGTCGGGAGTGCCGCGGTTGTTCTGCCTTCGGAGACCAAGAATGAATCTCTTGATGATCGACAACCTGTCCAAGCAGTAGTGGTACCACCTGTCGCGACATCTACTCAATCCGCGCGGCCATCCACGGCGGCGACAAGACGGAAGAACGAATCATTAGCTGCAAACAGAATTGCAGACATAGACCTCAGGGTAGTCAGCAGAGAAGGAGAACTGATTACAAAGAATACCTCGTGGCGTTCCTTCTGCTTGGAGTTTTCGTAGTGCTTCTGTTCATTGTTTTCTACCTTTTGACATCGACCCATGGTAGAGAAACAAAGCTGGCTCGCATAACTCACTTGTCTGTGTCTCCGACTATTGCGTAAAAGACTCTGAATACCTCGGCCAGCTGCTTTCTTGGGAAGACGATTCCCCCTGTGGCAACTTCTACATGTTCGTGTGCCGCCGGTGGAAGAGTCAGTACCTGGAGGTGCCTCCTTCGTCCTTTGTCACCCAAGACGATGACATCGTCGCAAGTCTCGAACGTAGTGTGTATGCTATGTTGCAAAACAAGGCGGGAAATTTGAAAAGCGTTACATGGCTGAGATCTGATGGATAAGTGCATGGACGAGAAGCAAATAGAAGGTGACGGTTGGGACTCATTGCTAGAATTAATGTCAGACGCGTCGGTTGGACCATTTCCCATGACGCCACCAGTTCGAAGGAGCCTGTCAGTGTGGAAGTCTGCGGGACGGCTTCTGAGGAAGACAGGAACCACCGCTTTATTCGCTATAACCATCGGCGCTGTTCCATCAGGTTCGCCAAATAGTATCCTAGCGGTAGGCCCTCCAGAAATGCCTCGACACGGTGCTATGAGTACCGACAGTGTCGTCAAACTATACACAAACGCCATATTCTCTGCAGTCAAGGCTTTGAAAAAAAGATTCGTTCCAGTTGAGAACCTGTTAGAAATCGCGAGATTTGCCGCCAGCTATGAGAACGCCATTAGTCACAGCGCAGTAAGTGTGGCAATAACCATGTCCACAACGAACTCCTCATCGCCCATTGCCCAGTTTATGTCCAGTGTCTTTTACGATCGTTGGCCCGGATATACAGACAAACTGGCCTCGGACGTATTGGTATCGTCACCGAATATTATAAGACGGATTATCGAACTCGTTGAAAGCACCGAACTACACACGGCCATAAACTATCTCGCACTACGATTCATGATACAGGTATCGGCGTTCATTCCTAACACAGGCCTGGCGCAGGTGTTCTACACTTTTCTTACCGCCCGGCCTACGATGACATCACCCCGTTGGAAAATCTGTCTTCGAGCTGTGGAAGAAGCGCTAGCTCCCCTCATGTACGCTTCGTATTTTACGTACCAAAACCTGCACGCGTCATCGTCACAGTTTGCTGATTTCGTCGGCGAAGCAGCGCAGGAATTTCTCCGTGGCGTGGATGATTCGTCGTACTTCACTGCGTTCTCTAAGGCAGCTTTCCGAGACGTATTGAGCAAGACGCATTTTAGAGTACTCGGACCCCCGTGGGTGAGTGAAAGCGCTGCTATGGAAGCCTACATTCAAACTCTACCGGCCATACGTCCAGCCACACGGCTCTGCAGTCATACACGGGCGTATACGAAGCCAGCTTTCTCTACTCCCTGTCTCGTGGCTTTTCGCAGCAATGGACGCGGTCCATCTTCGCGACCGATTGCTGGCACGAGCTGAACCCTCGCACTCTGTACGTTCCGCTGCTGACATTCAACGCGACTCTTTGGTCCCACCCTGATACCCAGTCTCTGCAAGTCTCCCGGGCCGGCTTTCGTGTGCAAGAGTGCATTCTGGAGATGCTCTTGGGACATACCGCCTTCGCGAACGACCATCTGCAGTGGTGGCTGGACGAAGCGACCAAGCATAAGCTAGAAAGTAGTGAGGCTTGCCTCAGTAGAATAGCAGGGCGAGGCAACATAAAGGAGCCTCTCGCCATTGTCAAGCGCAGCTTGTCGGTTCGTCTTGCGTACGAACAGTTTCAGAGAAGCGTGAATGCGTCCGGAAGCAGGCTTACGCTTAGCCTTCCCAACGGCAAAGTGCTTACCGACACGCAACTTTTTCTTCGTCCTGCTGCTGTGCTGCAGTCCTGCGAAAGCAGGCCCGCTGAAGACGCCACTCCAAGCTCGGAACTCGAGTGGAACGCCGCACTTGGAAACGATCCCGAACTGTCAGTGGCATTCGGTTGTCCCCGTGGTTCCACGATGAACCCGGCGAGGAAGTGTGGGGTATAAGTGGCCAATGACTTTGTGATTCGCGAATACATTAAAGGTTCAGCACCTGAATACTTTTAAATGAGGAGCATTTCTTTGTCGCACGATGCCGCGCTTAGGCGTCGGCGGTTATCCTCAACACCTTTACTGTGCATCATAGAGTTTCATACAATAATTGTATGAAACTCTATTATGTGCATGATAGTCTCTCGTGCCGGCCCAGGAAGACACCCTCAAAACTGTCACTCCCTTCCCCCTCTCTCACCTCGCAAGGCCGACACAGGCAGCGTCTGCTAATAAAAAAAATGCCGCCCACATGTTCCACGGGGTGGAACTCGAGTAAATGCATCGCAGACTGGGAGGGGAGGGGTATTGCGTGAATTTTCGGGATGCCTAATTGTTATTTCGTCTTTATTTTTTTTATCTTAATTATTCCGTTTGAATCAAGAGAACCGTCCTTGCACGTCCAGCGAAAGCCAATTAAAGGTGACCTTGACTGAATAGGTGGATAGA
>WOVY01004887.1:0-24681 GCA_013436015.1 Rhipicephalus annulatus
ATTCATGGTGGGTTACGGCCGACATATATCTACCTCGTGGAGATCATTCAGGCTTGTGCACCATGTCCTAGCGACTATATTAACGCGATAGCGTTAGAGAGCTCGTTTCGCATAAATCCCATCGCCGACGTCGGTAACAGCGTCGCCTGTGAGCGAAAAATCGAGAAAGGTGCAAATAAAATAAACAATAAAAATCTTCGGTCCCATTGAAGATCGAACCCGGGGCCATTTGCGTGGCAAGCAGGCGTCCTACCACAAAGCCACGATGTTACTTGCAACTGCTTTGGAAAAAAACACTACATAAATGTCATGTAGTGGAAGGAGTCTCCTTAACGCATTTTGTTTGGCAGGTGTCGCGACGAAAATGAGCCCATTCGGCAATTGTAGGCGCATTGGCGAGGCCATCAAACTACGTTTTTTGCGCGACGCCATGCTTCGAAAAAGCCGGGATAGTGCAGCCATCGCCGCTAAAACACAGACGAACTTCCCAAAGAGCTCCAAAAATGGACAACTATGTCCATCTAGCGGAAAACATATCAAGCCAACGCCTCCTTTCTAGAGGAGGCATTGATCAAGCAAACAGTAAAAATTAGATAATGTGCTGCCATCTGCGAGGCATTGTGAGAAATATGTCTTGACTAGCACAGGGAAGTGCTTTAGATCGAAAACTTGTACCATTACTATAGATACATCGCGCGCGCGTCTATGTGCGTGTGTGTGTAACAACACACATTAATAAGTATGCACTTAGTGGTTGAAGTGCGCACTAGGGGCCAGATTTCGCTGTTGCGTTCAACTCTTAAAGGCGAAGCTTAAAGGTCCCCAATTTTTTCGGCATGCTTGTGATCACTAGTGAATTAGGTGCAGCAATAACACTTCACAATGCTAGCTGTATTTCACTATGTTAACAGCGGTGACATTACTGTAAAGTCTGCATATCTTATGGTAGTGCTACTATTTGCCAAGAAAAGTGCCTTTGAAAAAATTCTTAACATGTTTGCGTAACTTGTTCTCTTGATCGCCCTTAGATTGGCAGTGCAAGGATGTACGAAGAACCGGATCACCATGCTGAAGTCTGCTGCATTGACTAACTGTCACAACAACTTAATGGAGACAATCCACCAAGGTCAGAAATGCGACTTACGTCACAATAACAAAGATGTCATGCCACACAGAACATGACTTTGGCAACTTCATGAAGTATGGACAGACGGTGGACCACAGTATTATTGAAAGAATTAATGACCTCGTTCAGGAAGGCATTACGTCTGTGCATGAAGTGAAGACATGCCTTCGCTACTATGTACAGGACGTGCTCTTCAATGGCAAGGAAAACCTGAATCTAGATTGCAGAGCATTTTACCCGACATCCAAAGACATCCGCAACCATATTCAGGAATCTTTGAGGCAAGGGCGCTGTAGCAATCTGGATCAGGAGAATGTTGCAATGCTGGTATCTGCACTGGAGAGAGAAGAACCAACATCAAAGGTGCTCTTCCGGCCATATTGCTACACAAGTGAAGCAAAAACGACAATCCCCGAGGCCGACGATGACCAGATTAATGTAGAGGAGACCTTGGCAAAACAATGCGACAGGACCTTGCTGTTCTGCTATCAGTCTCGCTTCATGGCAGAACTACTAAAGCAGTATGGCAACAATGTGACATGCCTTGATGCCACAAACAAGACAACAGATTACAGCTTGCCACTGTTTTTCCTTGTTGTAAAAACACCCACGAATTACATGGTGGCAGGTGTTTTGTGGTGCAGTACGAAACAAGTGCGTGCATCAGTGAGGCCACTCAGTGTGTTTAAAAGCTGGGATCCTGAGTACTTGCCTAAGTATTTCATGGTGGACTTTTGCCAGGCTGAAATAAGTGCGATTTCTGAAGTCTTCCCACAGAGTGAAGTCATGCTGTGCAACTTTCACCGTGAACAGGCTTGGGAGAGGTGGGTGAAAAAGAAGGAAAATGATGTCCCTCCAGACCAAAAAGATGCCCTGCTTGGTCTCTTTCGCAAAATAGCCAATTCAAGCAGCAGGGAGGAATTTGACGAGGCCTACAAATGTCTGAAGAACTCAGTTTTTTGGAGGAACGACAAAGTAGCTAGCTACTTTGAAACGCAGTGGATGCCAGCAGCCAAGATGTGGGTTCAATACCACAGAATGAAGTTAGTGTCGTCGTTACAACAAACAACGGAACAGAGACACAGAACCGCATCCTCAAGGAGCATTACCTGAGGTGGAGTCACGGGAGAAGGAGCCTTTCGAGCCTTATTACAGTAGTGGTGAAAAAGTTTCTTCCAGAGAGACAAAGCGTCTTTATTCAGCAGAATGTAGAAAGATCGGCAATGTACCGCAAGTACCATGAATATGTGCCAAAGTACCTGCATAACAGACCTCCAAAAGTAATAAGGCATATCATGGCTCGTATCAACACAGCCTTAGACTATGAGCCTGAAGATGTTGCTGTATTTACTGAACCTGGCGTTTTTTTCTGTGAAGTCGAGCAATCCAGGCTTGCTACACACGGTAAACTTCCATACACCACAGTGTACCTGCCAGGATTTTCTTCGACATAAATTGCCATGCAAGCACTTCTGTGCAATTTTTCGGTTTTTCAAAGAATGGTCATTTGAACAGCTCCCAAGAGAATACATTGAAGGCCCAATGCTAAGTTTGCACAGCAACATTCTCAGCACACCAGAAAGTGGGTGCATTTTACCGGCACTCTACCGAAGGCACAGATGACAACATTTTGCAGGTGCCCTCAGAAGAGGAATGTGTTGCTGAACTGCCAAAGAAAATCCGGGAAACTAGCAAGTTATCCAGGAGAACGATCACAGACACAGCCCACAAAATTACAAGTGTTGTCATCTACTGCAAAGATGAAAGAAAGAGAAAGGAGGCACATGAGCTGATGCTTCAAGCATACAACATTCTGAGAAGTGGGTGTGAGAGTTCAAGTAGTGGCTTAGTCATTCGTGGATCTCCGACAAAGGGGTTGCTCTGGCCAGGCAAGCACTACACAACAAGCAAAACGAATCCGCCTAAAAGCACTCCAGCATGCAAGACGCCATGCGGAGAGCTGGAAAACAAGAGGCAGAGTAGGCAAGCAAGCCAGCGAACTTAGAGCAACATTTAACGTTGCACCATAAACGTCTGATGCTCGCGCGTGCGCCCCTTCATCGAGGGATAATAATATCTGAGGTTTTACATCCCAAAACCATGATATGATTAGGAGAGGCGTCGTAGAGGAGGGCTGCGGAAATTTCAACCATCTGGTATTCTTTAACATGCAATGACATCACACAGCACTGTCCTCTACC
Organism: Rhipicephalus annulatus; assembly: GCA_013436015.1. Classification (NCBI taxonomy): domain Eukaryota; kingdom Metazoa; phylum Arthropoda; class Arachnida; order Ixodida; family Ixodidae; genus Rhipicephalus; species Rhipicephalus annulatus. Next base: position 3,328 of record WOVY01004887.1, read on the forward strand.
ATTTAGCCTCCATCAAAATGCGACCGCTGCAGTCGAGATCGAACCCGCGACCTTCGGGTCAACAGCCGAGCACCATAACCACTGCTTCACCGCGATGGACCCTTCGTCGAGGGAAGGGCGACTTGTTGGAAAAGAAAACTTCCCATGGCTGGCTTTGGGTAATCGGCACCTCCGGGACTTTCTCACAGCTGCAACAAATGGAATGTGTTGGGGGAGTGCACCTACGGTAGAGATGCAACAAGCCAGGGAAGAATTTTTGGCTGCTTTGGCAGTTGTCTTTGAACCAGTGAAGAGTGTGGTCATCGGTGTCACAAGTAGGCAGCGAGTGTGGAGTGTCCTGTGCAACGAATAGAGTTGACTGTCCCGTCGGGAATCCTCGTCTACAGAAGCTGGCAAGAGAGTCGAGCGGCGGGCACCACGTCGATTCGTCTACGAGTACTGTAAGCTGGCATGGTTAAAAACAGCGCGAAGTAGACACGGACAAGAATTCACACAGGCAGCGCGGTCCTGTGTCAATTCTTGTCCGCGTCTACTTCGCGCTATTTTTAACTATAGATACGTACCAACTGGCTCGTATTCACACTCTTTAAGCTGGCATGGTCTGTGAGGAACCTTTTATTGAAATTTTAACAGCAGAGCTGTTCGAGCTATCCACAAAACAGTGCTTGTCGATCAAAAACATTGCCTCGCTATGATGTCGCCTAGCATAGCCATGGCAACCAGGCCATCTGCACATCGCCCACAACCTTCACGAAGCTGTGCGCACCTGCCTTGATACTAAGCATGACCGTTCCTGCGCACTGACTTGTCACCACATTGTACCAGCAGGAGCCATGTCGTCATCATGTGCTGAATCTTTGCTTTCGCCATGGGTAGACGTAAATAAATCAACTTCGGAAGAAGAAGCCACATATAAAGAATGACAACGTGCCGCGAAGTGGGAATATGTTCAGACATCAAGCCGAAGAGGCTGCTACCAAGTTTCGCCATTAAGCGGAAGAGCCAAGGTGTGCTGCTTGGCAAAGGGAATACATACAGAAACCCTTGCGAGTACGTGCCCGGCCTGCATGTGGATGAGAGCTTCTATGGCAGGGTCCAGCAGAGTACTGATTCAGCGGATAACTGGTTTCGTCAAGAGTTTCTGAGCACGGAATTTGGGCACACCTGTCACATCTGCAAAAAACCTAGCAAAAACCTTCTAAAAACTTGAGAATCGACCAGCTTCACTGTCTTTTAAGTGTTTTATTTTTTGTTGCTATTTTATTTAGCCAACTTTGCATTTGAGTTGCACGAGAAGCTCTGCAGTATAAGCACAGTGTTTCTTTCTCTGCATTTATTTTCAAGTCAATCCTCTATTTATTAACCTACCCCGTTGTCTGTATTTTGTATCTGTAGTTATTCAGTGTGGTTTCTGGTGCCATTCTTTCTTTCATTGCACATATTTTTGTTTCCTCTTAGTTAACTGTGTGTCTCTTGCCATTGCCCTCTTTCTAATTAAACGGTTGCTTGTTCCTTATATCACATATCTCTGTATTCTCAATGAATCTGTCAGTCATCCTGAACATCACAACACACCCCACACAGGTCGACTGGTCAACGAAAATTTGAAATGTACCACTTCAAGACCTTTCAAGCATTGCAGGGCCAAGCCTGAAGTTGAAGCGTGTGAGTCTGCCAAGACGCTGTTGTTTGAGCAGCGGGGTCTGACCGAAGTGTGTTAAAGTGTACAGTGCATAAGTGTCATGTCAGAACTCATTATAAACTATGGTATTGTATAACAGGTGGCAGAGTGTTACGAGACTTGAACATAATGCATTACATTAGATATCTGGCAGTTCTTATTTTAGTACTTTTCTTCACTTGGAAACAATCAACATAGTTCAGTTGAGGGGCTAGTTGGTACTGAAATAAAGCCATGCAGGGGATAGAACACAAGAAGGAGTAGACAGGATTGCACTTGTCATGTCCACTTCTACTTGTGTTCTGTCCTCTATGCACCTTTATTTCAGTTTAAAGTTTGCTAATATTTAATTACATATAAGTTAGTTTATAGATGAAAATGTAAAACACACGTCTGCTTTGAGCATTTCAATTGAGCGGGAACTACAGTAAGTGCCCAGTCATGCCATACCGAACTCAAGCTTCAAGATACAGGTTCAGAAACAATGTGACAAACTGCAAGTAAAAACATACCCCTAAAGTCGCCTTGAATTCCAAGGTAATGCCTGCCAAGTATTTACTGGTAAGCACTATACCTCTTCGTGCATGTTGTCATTAAAGAAGCTATAGCTTGCAGCTTCATGCCAATATTGTGGCTCAGGAACTACATATGGTACGATACGAGCACTGACGTACAAGAAAGTAGTGCTTCCTGAACTGACACTGTGTACTGCAACTATTCATGTGCGTTGGCAAGTTCATAGAATATTGCAGTTGTTCAAGTGCGGCAAGTAGTACAAGATTGTGCACATCAATCAGTGAACTATGATGCAATGTACGTAGACTACACTATAAAGAAAAAAAAAGATGCTAGGATGCGGGCCAAATTCACTTACGGTCTCCTGCTTCTTCCCTTAGTTTGCTACATTGCGCCACGGTACCCTGTTCTCTTTTGCACCTCTTCATACCGCCTCGCCACTCCACCAAAGAGTAATATTTGTTTGGGTTTAAAGCCCCAAGAGCAGATAAGATTATGAGGGACGTCGTAGTGGAGGGCTGCGGTAATTTCGACCACCTGGGGGTTCTTTACCATGCACCTAAATCTCGGCACACCGGGTCTCAAACAAATATTTGCTTCCATCGAAAATGCTACCGCCGCGGATTCCGTCCCGCGACCTTCGGATCGCCAGCCGAGCGCCATAACCACTAGATCACCTAAGCAGGGACCAGAGCGAGTGCTCGTCTCACTGGCGAGTCAGGTGTGTTGCCGTGCGGATACGTAACGTAGTACAGTACAGGTCACTAGTGAGCACATTTGTCTAAAACACCGAAAAGGCACGCTCCGGACTGCGCTGACGGCATTTTCTGATTACAACTGGTTAGAAAGAGCCCAAATTCTTGCATGCAAAGCCGCTAAGGTTTAATGCTTGAGTGAGGGCTGTCAACTAGTTATCGGTATACATGGCGCCAGAGAGTGTTGGTGCGTGCCATTCCGGCATTCTAGACAAGTTTCAGTTCACGACCAGTTCACAGTACGCGACCAGCTCTCGTTAATATTGTGTCTAACAAAGAAAAACGAGCCCTTATAATTTCCACTTGACCTCTGTAGGTTGCACATGAAATTTAACAGTCGACTGCTCACTGGTTCTTCAGAAAATGAGAATCAGCTATCTGTGTAACGACGCGAAGCTCAACCGAATGGTCATCGGGAGGACTTCGGGCTGTACACCTGTAGACTTCAGTAAATTCCTTCGATGTAGAGCATATGGCGCTAACAGCGGTAGCAGCAAATGCCGGCAAACATACCTGTTCCTATCGCGTGCCCTAGCCTTCGTAGCGCCACACAACTAGGGAGCCTACATGACCGGCAGTTCATGTAGGCTCCCTACACGCAACCTGTGACACAACACACTTGGCACTCTCCTCGACAGCACTAAGTTCATGAGCGGCACAGTGGAGTGACTTCGATAACGCGGGCTTCCTTGGTCGAGCTCTTTAATCCAGGGCACGCAGCGTGGAAGTGTGGATGACGGTCACATGATAACTGGAACTCGTGCACACGAACCGTGATGACAACAAAACGCGCCTTCCTTATTTTTTTTTATCACGTGACCTCGGAGTCGCTTGACAAGACGTAGTCACAATAAGACGTAGCCAGTTGAAGCCGATCGTTTTAACCAATGACGTCATATGTGACGTTGCAACTTGGGTCACGTGACCCCGAGCTGTTGAGGTGCAAATAGACTCTCCCCAGCGTTTCCACAAGTGGACTCGTCTTCCTCTTTCTCTTGAAAGAAACGTCTCTCAGGCGCTAACTTTGTTAAGTTTTTTTTTGTGTTAAAGCACACAATAATTTTCCTTTTATTATCATTAGAAATGCGTGGCATATGCGCAAAAGGCGGGCCTCGGTGAAGCCTCGCCTGCGACGCGGGACTCACTGGACGGGTGAGGGTTTTTCACCGTATTTGTGATGTGTATGTGATGTGTATGTGTTCGTAGGTACTGATAAAGGCTTCGACAGGGAGGACGAGAGTGCGTGTCAAGCCAACGCTGGTATTCGTTGCCCACCTTTTGGCTTGTGCTGCTATGGGTAGCTTGTGTGGGGGAATGGATGACTAACGCGCTGGCGAGATTCCCGGTACAATGTCGATTCTGATTTAATGGGTGACAGTCGTAGTCAGTTGCATTTTAGGTAGGCTTCTGGTGTAGTGAGCGTTGCTTGAAGGGTTTCCTTTACTTCATCCAGGTGGCCTCCCTGGTGCCAAATGACGATGTCATTCATCCATGTAGGCTGGCTTTTGTTGTGGATGTCTTGGAGTTTTTGGACCATTCCTTCATTGCTATGTGATAAACTAGTCGAGGAATGACTGTCCATTACGGGGTCCCATTGGAACGTCATGTGTATTTGTGGGAATTGATTTGCGCCACTAATGGCTAGTTTTTCTTGTAATGCCAACTGCCATAAGCCGCAAAATCATCAGCCGAGAGCCAGGCAACCAGAGAGACGTGGTCCAGCACGTGCTTAGCATCTTGGAACGCCAGTGGCCGAAAGCGGCCCCCCATGGGTTTGACGCGAGTAGGTTGCTGCTCTGGGACGTCCGAGCACGCTAGTTTCTCGCTTTAATCCCCCTACCCCTTCCCCCTTTATGCCGGATCGTCAATAAAGTTGTTTCACTCACTCTCTCTTGCTGGAAAGATCAAATGTTGGTCTAATAGCAGACGTCTGCCTACGAACAAGTCTATCTGCTGTTTTTTTTTCTTATCGCGCTTTTTATCTTCTCCTATTCCACTTCTTTCTCTATTTCTCGCTTACTTTTTGTTTCATTTCGGTCTCTCTTTCTTCATTTTATATCTCTTTATTGGATCCCTCTCTCTCCTTGGTGCTTATTTATCATTTTTGGGTCTGTTTTCGGTATTCTGCAGCTTTTCTTCCCTTAAGTTCTCTGTTATCTTTCTTCCTATCGCTTTCTCTTTCTCACTAAACGTGTACTTGCTAACTCAGTCATAATCGTAATGTTGCAGCCCACACTAGACAACTTGCATAGGTGTACTGAGGCCGAATATAAATATGACGAAGAAGCGGGCGAGAAAAACACAGACATGTTTTTTGATAGTTTTTGTTTGTTTGCTCTGTATGAAATAGCGGTCGTACTAAACAATTCCACTGCTAAAATTTGTTCGCCAAGCACGCCCCGCCTTGCTTCGCTTGCCATTATGACAGGAAGGGCTCGTTAATATAATGGCTCCTATGTTGAACGGCCGAGCTTTTAATAATGGCCATCAACCCATCCATCGCTAAATAAAAACCGGATGTCGCTTTGACAGGCATGTATCATTGCAAGCGCGTATGTTCGAACCGGCTTCTACAGTTGCCGTAAATGCCTAGGAAAGGCCAATCGATATGGTATGAATAGCTTATCGATAATTCATTGAGAACCATAAAATACTAGAAACTCTTAGAGTGTTGTTAGTATGACGAAAATACACAGCCATGGCCTAAAATACAAAATATATAAGCAATTATTACCTGCGCAGTATCCTATAAATATGAAAAAAATAGTCAATCAATATTCAACACTTTCTAGAAAATGCTTGTATGACTTTGGCCTGACCTAAATACTTAGGGGAGACAAGATATAGCCAATCTAGAACAAGTAAATAGCTAACTTGCAAGTAATTAGCTAGTAGAATCGACCAAAAATAGAAATAAAGATTTTTCTTTTATTTTGCCTCACCCTGGAAATGCATGACCGATACACCTTAAAAAGAAATCTGTAGTGAACGAATAAAAATGTAAATTTTTCATACATTCTAGACAATGTCTGTTCAGGCTTACTCTAACCATGCATAATATAGTACAGCGAGGATAGGGAAATTCATAGAAAGCAGGAGGCAAACAAGGCTGTGAGTGGTAAAGTAAACCATAGCATTGCTTTGTGTAGTATAGTATCAATCAATCAATCAATCAATCAATCAATCAATCAATCAATCAATGAAGCTTTATTTTCATAAATGGATATATGCAATTACAGGGATTATTTGGACCGATAGCCTAAAGTGGCTAGTATAAAATAGCATAGGACAATGCAGTATAGTATTGTTTAGTATATAAATGGGTGGGGAAGAATTGTAAGGCTTGACACGAAAGAAAACGAGGTGGGCAACACCACCAACTTCATCGCTTCCTCTATTTTTGCAACACACAACTAGTTATCGTTGTCTCGCGCCCTTCTCCTCTTGCGTGTTATTCATCGTACTCGCGCTGCCAATTCAAACATTAGTCGAATCGATTTCGTCCACCATTCTACCTTAACTATTCAAATTTAATTTGAAGTGAGCCTCTTGCTTTTCGGAGTTCTTTACTGCCAGATAAATGTCAGACATTTTGAAAAAGGTGAAATTGACAGAGGCCACTCGATGAATTCGAGTAACAAAAATTGGAGGTTCAGAAGGGATTTAACTCAAGCATTCTGCATTGAGATCAAGTGCTCTACCACAAAACCCACGGCAGGTCTCGACACCTGTTTGAAAAAAGACCATACACAGGCGTACTGCTGGTCAAATCTTAACTTTGGTTGTGGCTCTGGCTATCTTAATTATTAAACCTTACATATGCACCTTTATAAAACAGGCTTCCCACAGGTTTCAGGTCATAGCGTAGCTCAGTGTCATCCGCTGTAGTAAACAACTGGTTATATAAATTATACGCGACTGTTCAATGCACGTGTATTCGCGCAAGATTTGTGCACATATATAGCGTCATTTCGTTACATTTCGCTGATGAAAACAATTATCTCACATTCGCCATTCATTCGCATTCGCCATTCATTCACATGATTCGCCTAACATCGATTGTCTTGAAAGGTGGTAGGTGCCGAATTTTTATGAGAAGTGGAACAGGCAATAAAGCACAGCGCATAGAAAAAACGTGTAGCGCTTTGCGATAAAGAAATTTATTGCAAACCTTACGATAGCAGCTGATGAATAGGGAAATATTGGCGCATGGTATTTAGGAATAAAAGCGAAAAAGTTCGAAAACGTAAACGTAATTAGGAGTTTTTACTTCGTGGTTCCAAGCATGAGCAATGCGTAATTAAGCACAATAAATACAGATTGAGATTTCAGTAAATATCACTTGAATCGCTCATATCTCCTCATTAATGTCTAATATCGAATTATCAGTGAATAATATTCCCAAAGGACCCAGATGGACACCTGCGACCTCATCAGCTTCAGTCTCATTCGTACTGCCTTTGAAGGGTCCCGCAGTGTCTTTGCTATCGGACGTGGGCGACGGAAAGATGTAGTCGAAGTTCCAGGTTACAGTCACAAGTACCACCAGTAAAAAGATCGTCATCACTGCGACTATAGGCTTTCTGTGTCCTGGTGCTACGGCTGACTTTAGACATTGTAGTAGACGCTGGCCGAGAGATTGCTGTCCCGCCGACTTCGGAGCGCTCTCGGAGGCGTCGTGGTGGGAGGCGGCTATGGGCATTCGGGGAGGATACGCAACTGGAGCTGGAGCCGGTGCAGTCGCTCCTGCTTTGCCAGGCCTCGGTGCCTCCGCATGATGTGCGACAGGAACCACACGTTGAGGCTGACTTGGAATTGAATGTGAATGATCTGTAGCGTGTTCATGCAAGTCGGCTTTTTGAGTGTTAGTGACCTTCATATCTTTCGCCGGCTCCGATGCAACTGCCACAGCTCGCTTCATTTCATGAGTTTCGCCAGCTTTTCCCGTCGGGTCTTTGCTAGAATACTTCGACGTTCTAGGGAAAGATTCAAGGAAAAGCATAACATTCCGTATTCCCTCCAGAGTACCTGCTAACGGGCCTTGACTTGCGTCCGAATAGACGCACAAGTCAAGGTGAAGAAACGTTTCCTCTGGTAAGCTACTCTCAGGGCCTCTGCATTCCGCAGACTTCTGGAATTTATCGGCACTGTGCTGGAATGTGTTGGGTTCTTTGGTCTGACAGGGGACACGCTCCCCCGAAGCTTCCTGGAATATGTTGTCATTAGGTCGATGGAAAAGATTTAGCGCTTTGGTGCTGATGGGATTGGCAACAGAGCTTGCAGCGCTGCTACGTGGACCTGAAGGAACAGTAGTGGACGATTGGGGTGGTAATCGCTGCTTTTCCTTTGGTAGTTGGGACATGGTTGCTGAATCGAGTGTTGACCACTTGAACCTTCCGGAGAATTCAGCACAGACTTTTCGCTTTCGTGTTTTTCGTGCGAGCCGAGAACATTGTGGTCTATTAAAATGCTGGACATCTGTTCGCTTTCGGAAGTCGCTGTACTACCATCCAAGTCTGAAAGCGGATCACTTCTGCGTGCTGCACTAGAGCTAAGAGTATATGTGGGAGATGGTCCTAAATTTTTATATACGATGGAAACCCCACAGGAGGCATCTCCCAAGTTTGAGATTTCCTGATTATCCGGGACTGTGATGCTTGGCTCATCCGTGACATTACTTTCTTTCACCTTTTCATGTAGCTTTACATCTTTCTTGATGGAGCTCTCTAGGACAGGGAAGAAGTCATTCCACATAGTGCTTACAACAGAGTGAAGCTCCTCCAAATATCCTGCGTCTTGCGTTGAATTTACGTCAGATGAGCGACACTGTGGTGCTGTGAGCTGCTTGCCGTTCATTGTCTTTGATAACTCTGAAAACTTTCCTCAACGTGTACACCTGGCCGTTCAACCGTTCAAGCAAATCACAAGTTCCTTGAGAGCCAGCACAATAGTGCTAGTGCGAGGGCACCAAATGACATATATTTGTAATTGGTAGTCTTTGGAAGATTCTCCTGGTGCCGATCTTCAATAGCACTGTGTCAAGTTTTACATCCTCATGGAGTGATCAGGCTAAATGTTACCTTGTACCTCGCCGTCCGTATCAGAAGAACGTAGCGGTCTCATCAGCTTTCTATAACAGCAGCGACCAAGTGGAAGGGTTCACCTGCAACGAACAATGACCTTTATATGCTTACAGGCGCTTAGAAAAGAAAGAGCTCTCATAATGAAAGAAACGTACCACAACTCGTTTGCTGGTGCGCCAGTCGGTGCTTGTGACCGTTGCCGTCGTATTCTTCTTCCTGAATCACCATGACCCATACCCACAATTCGGTAATCTCTCTTAATCGTGCGTCTATGTCGACAAGGTAGAAGTAGAATGATAGGTTGGTAACACACTTATCACCCGGAATTCCTTCTTTGAAACTGCAACGAAGACAAAAGCACATTTTAAAAATGTAGCGGTCTCTAATGCAGCCGCCTGAAGATACCAAAAGGCAAGTGGCACGCGTTTAATCCCCTTCTATATCGCCTTCTTGAGGAGCGTTGGTGCAGCCATTTCGCGAGGACGAAGTGGAGGAAGTTAAAGTAGGGCCATGCGGGTCACGTGATAATGAGTGAGCGACCACCATTCTGTGCTTTTATTATTCACACAGACAAAAAAGGTGTAAGAAACTAAAAGGACTTTACAGCGAAAAACATATTTTTCTCTCTAAGTAAATTATTGTTTAACGATACCAGAAGCACGGCTTTCGTCGCTAGGAGACACTTGGTACGCAAGAACAAAATGGGCCCCGATAGCGCTATCGCATTCTACTTTTGACAACGAAGCTTGAGTGCACATGTCCTCCTAAATTTTGTTTATGTGTTCGAAAGGCTCTTTCATTCATTAAGGCTAAAAATAGTCGTGAAGAGTTCAAGCGAGGCCAATGTATTGCGATATTTTGCAGCACAAAGAACCAAAAACAGAAGAATTAGGCGGAAACTCGCAATAAATATTTTACTGGAACGCGGAAAAAACAGAACGCAGGTCGGGAAAATATTCACGGATAAAATAAAGAACCATGTGCCTTGCACTCTATTAAATTGCAAATATTATTTGAGTAGTTCTCGAGGTAACAAATTGAAATCAACTGTAAATAGCCAAGTTTAAAAATATTTGGCAGGACGCATGAAGAACCTTTGTTATTCAAGACTGCATTTCTCAGCAATGTTTGTAACTATAACGCAGTTTCCATTATCTATCTTTGTCTTGTATGTGCTTGAATTCTTACTTATACATTTTTATTTGACTTATGTTGCCTTCCTGATTTGCGCATCTGACACTTGTTTCTTTATTTTGTCTTTTTTTTTTCTTGTGTGTTATAAAATGTTGTTACCCACCCCCTATGTAATGCCCTACGGGCCCTGAGGGTATTCTAATAAATAAATAAATAAAGAAGATAAAGCGGCCAGTTAATCGAACATAACAAATTGCCGCATTTAATGCACGCAAGAAGAAGAAATAATTATATTTGTCACTTTATTTCTAAATGTATAATAATAAAAAAAATTTGCAGAACCCACGTACAGTGGGAATCGATGATATGCGAAGCACGAATGAGGAAGGTGGATAGGTCACGTTAAAAACAGGACGAAGGGCTTTACTCTCCAGCCGACAGCATTATTCACTGCCGGTGCTATTCCATATTCGTTTTATAACCCTACAATGGGAATGTAGTGAGTTGATAGACACTAGCGATAGTTGGCGGGGTTTGCAAACCCGTTTGAAGGAATGTTAAATGTCACGTCCCCTACTTGATTACGTGGCCAACTAAATGTGTAATAATAAAAGAATTGCAGAACCCACGTACAGTGGGAATCGATGATATGCGAAGCACAAATGAGAAAAATTGATAGGGCTGTTTAAAAGCAGGACACAGTTACGAGATGGAGGTAAGTTATGGCGTACATGACTTACATGTAATGATTACTGTGTTTGGATGTGTCGTTTACCTTCGTCATCTATTCACGGTCACCTGATATTAACTTTGGTATATATGAAGCTAGTGAAACGGCTGCGAGAACGCTATGCGCGTAGCATGTAGTCATGTTTTACATGAAATGCATAATATGATTATCAGGTTTCCACGTGTCATTTGCCTTCGTCGCCTATTCACCTTCTTGTGGTACCAAATGTGGTACATGTGGAGCTAGCGAAAACGGCGGCGAAGTGCGTCATAAAGGACCCGATATAATGCGACGCAACGTGACGCGCACGCAGGCTGGGCGCTGCGACGCCACGCTAGCGAAACGTGACTGGTGCAACCAGCGTCCGTCGGTGCAGCCCGGTGGCAATAGACGTGATATAATTGGCGTGACGAAAGGACGCCATGTGCGCTCAAACACGCATGCGTCAAAGCAACGCAGAGCTGCCTGCGAGTATATGCCAGGCAGATGCAACATGGAGGTCAATGGGCAGATCCACTGATCTCTACTAGGTGGATATTGCGCCTGGCGTGGTATTGCCGGCGTGACGCAATGAAACGAATGCCGGCGCGCACGCACACCGGGTCACGTCTAAGTGTATAGGCGCCTTGAATGTGGCATGTATTCATGTTCTTACATGATGCACATCTCATGATTATCATGTTTGCACTGGTCACATACCTTCGTCATCCACACATGTGATGTAATAACAAATTGGCATATGTGAAGCTAGCGAATCGGTCACGAATGCATCCCCAATGTGGGACGTAGTCTTGTTGTTGCATGACACGCATGTTATGATCATCATGTTTGGACGTGTCATTTTCCTATGTCGTCCGTTCGCGTCACGTAATGCCGAATTTGGTACTTGCGAAGCTAGCGAAACGGCCGCGAGCGCATCATGAGCGTAGCATGTAGTCATGTTTCATATGACACGCATCGAATGATTACCATGTTTGTACCAGTCACATACCTTCGTCATCCACTCACGTTCCGTTATAACGAATTTAGGACATGTGAAGCTAGCGAAATGGCCGTGACCGTATAATGAGCGTGACATGTAGTCACGTTACATGACACGCATCTCATGATTATCATGTTTGCACCTGTCACATACCTTCATCACCCATTCACGTCCCGTCATACCAAATTCGGTATATGCAAAGCTAGCGAAATGGCCGCGAGCACATTATGAGTGTGACATGTAGTCATGTTGTTACATTACACGCATGGCAAGATTTTCATTTTAGTGTCTGTTGCTTGTGTTCGTTATGCAGTCATGTCATATCAAACCAGTTTCATAACATGCTATGTGAACGAAACAACCGCAAGAGCTGCAGGACCATGAAATGTTAATCTGGCCATTCATGACATCCACATCATGATTTTTATGTTATGACTAGTATACAGTCAAGTGATGTCATACCAAGTTTGGTATTGATACCATGATCCAAACGGCCAGGACAGCTAAATGTCGTGAGCGGCTAGATAGATAGATAGATAGAATAGATAGATAGATAGATAGATAGATAGATAGATAGATAGATAGATAGATAGATAGATACGCTCAAAGTCATGGAAGTACGCTAAGAAATGCTTCGCATTTATTATGCGCCGTGCATGTTCGCTGTTGAGCTCACAGCTGCAAGCGACCAGCAGCATGCAACCGACCATTAGTAACACGCTTAACACAAGTTTCTCCACGCTCACCCCACCATCGGAGTGGAACGCATGGTGAAAAAAAAAATGTGCGCAAAGTGCGTGGGCACAATGCTCCGCTCTTCTCATATTCAGGAGCTAAAACAATCCGAACAGCGTTTCTAATGCTTTACCGAACTGCCTTTTTTTATTCAGTCTATACTGTCCGCTGCTTGGAGCTTTCTTATAGAACAAGTTCGAAGAAAAGATTTCACAATATAGAGGCCAATAATCCAAATGGTCTGACCCCATTGTTGTGATTAGGTGTCTTAAAGGCATTAGCCTCGAAGTTTTACTGACGATATGAATCATATTGAAATACATATTCAGACCTGAGGCTGGGTCATAAAGCTGCAGGACAACCAAAAAGGTTTTTTTTTTCAATAATCGGGCAACCTCACAATACATATACTTGTTTCTTCGATAACCGCGAAGCTGTTTAGCCAATCAACCTATGCACAAATCGTATCAAAGTTTTATCCCCCATCACGAATGGTTATGCGCCACCAATATTGGGTAAATACCCTACTCAGCCCTGGTCCCCTAAATAGTAGGAAGGTAACACCTAGTCCAATAAACAGTTATGTCTCACAGTAATTTTTTTGCTAAACTTATCAGAAAGCTATCATACACGTGAAGGAGTAAGTGCCACAGAAAACTAGCCAAATCATACTGCACACAGGTTCTACTAGAAGGAAGGAATTCAACTGTCAAGTTTTGCAATGTTTTCTTTCTTCCACAATATTTTTGTTGGAAAGCAATATAACGTACTCATGATTGATAAAAACACTATATGTCTTCTTCGGCCAATCCCCTCGAGTGGGTATGTATTATCGTACCCAGGCTACAACCAAAGAAACAGTCCTAAAATTGTTAGGAAGTGGTGGTGGTGAGCCGAAGAACCTGAGTAAGTACAATGAGAGAATACTAAGAAATATGAAAGGCAACTACAGCCCTGATAAGTGCTTGAAGGTATGCAAGGCCAACGCCAATGACGACGGGCCTCGTTTTGTGCCAGGCAATGTGCGTGGTATAATTGTAACGTCTCTGCGCTGAGAATCAACGTAAAAACAACCTAGGATCATCAAGATAAAAGATTAGAAATGACTAGAAGCAATCTAGAAACAACCTGCATCACTTAGCTGAGGCCTACAAACAAGGAACAAGCAAGCAGGTTAGTCTTCAGAATCAACCGGTTACACTCTTTCACCACTTCGGTGGCTTAGTACAAACCTTTACCGTTTCTTTATTTATTTGTTATTTATGTCTTTGTTTATATTTTCAACCTTTATTTTTCCATTTTTTCTATGCACATGTATTTAATGCCCTCGTAGTCAACGTGTGTGTTTTTGTTTATTATTGAGTAAGTGACAAGCATGTTTTTGTTATTTATGTCACGACCTATCACTCACGTTATACCATACAGTTGTAGTATCCCAATCTCATTTCGTTATGTAACAACCGCGGTATAATTTTTAGTTGCAGAACTTCAGAGATTTTATTTATTGCGCGGGCACCTTGAGGGGCTAGGAAACAATACGTCCGAAACACTACACACACCAAAGGTGACTCAACAGGAACTCCATACGTTAGATCCCGAGCGGGCATTTGCCTTGGGTAAAATACTAGGCCCATGGCCATCTAAAACAAATGGCAAAGCAATGAAGGTTGCTGCAACAATTCTTCGATGAAACGAAAATTTGTGACCACTACTGAGTGGACAATAGAAGTGAGCGGGGCGACTACGTGTTTGTTCTGCCCATATCTTTTGCACTCACCTATGCCGGAAGGACTGTATATATGTATATATGCTATTTTCGTTTTTTTCTATTCTTTATTTGTGACAGTCAAGTGAAAAGGGGTAGTCGTCACCAAATAATGGTGACAAAAACTCATTCGTTTATTTTATATTTCAATAAAAAAAGCACAACGTCACCAAGTGCGAGCACGACAATATTAATCTGATGGCATGATAAACGAAACATGCTTTTAACAGCCTAGCTATTCATAGTGGAGGAATCTCTATCCAGTGAAGTAGCGCTGGTCATGTGGCGTCGCACTGTCACGAGATTGAAGCTCTGCAGCACGAAGAAAACTGCACCATGACAAGGGTGACGAAGATACAGCTAGACGGTTGAGCCAATCAGTTGGCACGACACGAATCGGGAAAGTGACGCTTTACAACAAAGACTAAAGATTCGCAGTTGACTCTGCACCAGCAGACCCGTTCCTGCTGACACAGATGCAAACATGGTCTTTGCGCAATAATGGTTGAAGCTAAGCGGAGATGAAGGACTGACAAGAAAACACAGTAGTGGCGTGGCGTGATCGAGGAGTGGTATCAGCTTCGCTGTTTCAGCGCTGTGTGATAATTTTCGCTGGCTGGCTTTTGTTCAGCTTCTGTATGTAATTTCCTGGTAATTATTTATCTAAATGTAATGAAAAAAATTGAATGCCATCTTTATATCATAAATCGCTCGATTTTGTTTTTCAGAAAACACCCCTATACAGTTTTTTCTAAAGCACATTGATGACTTAGGGCAAACTGAAAAAAAGATAAAAAGTGCAAGAAAATCTTGACAGGCCAAAATGAGCGCGTACGGCTAGCATTTTCTTTCGATAAATGTGATTTTCTGTGTATATTTATAATTATGAAGCCTGTAATTAGTGAATAATGCAGAAGGTAAGTATTGAAAACGATACTGCTTTAAACAGTTTACGTGAGGCAGAACTCTTTCGCAAAGCTGACTGGGAGTCACTCACATCAACGAGATTCACTTAAGGTATTTTTCACAGTGCAGCAGTGAGTGATCTCCGTCTGCAAATCGCGAGGAAAACTCTTCTACCTGGTCTACGTCGATCGCTTCAGTGATGATATAATTTTTCCGTTTTTTGATCACTTAAGTATAGGCGGAAACTGTTCCAAAATAGCCCTGGATGTTTCTCGAGCGTTCATTCGGGACTTGCACAGCAACTACATCATATTCTATTTAAAAACTACACTCGAGTGACACCGCAATCTTTGTATGAGCGAACACAATGCAAGTGCAGTGAAGGAAAATTGGTAGATTGGATTTTCCCTCCATACGTGCCTAGAGCCAAGACCGAATAAATGAAGCCCTGCTTAAACTGGTCAGTGCAATATTCAATATATTGGTGCTAAAGAGACTTGCATGGCATGATGTACCTATTCCGCTATGTCTTCAGTTTAAGGCACCAATTCATTTCGACGTGACGTGGTGCGCGTGCTCGCCGGCGTTGCCACGCCAGGCGCCAGTCCTGCCATATACTCACAGGCGCGCGCCGCGCTACGTTGCTTTGACGCATGCGCGTTTTCAGTGTGTCCAGCGTCTCTTTGTCACGAAAAGAGGGAGACGCAGTGTTGTCTGGGTAACACATCGGCACAAAATGCAGCATGTCGCATTTCGTGCCGGTTACCGTCGGGTCACGCTGACGCTAGTCGCGCCTGGCGTCAGACTGTAGAGTGCTCGCGTTTTGCTAACGTAGTGTCACTGTGCGCAGCGTGCGCTCGCGGCAACGCTACATTGGAGTATATTGGGTCCTTCATGATGCGCTCGCGGCCGTTTTTATACCTCCGCATATACTGAATTTGGTGTTACGTAACATCATGGATGACAAACTGGTGCAAACATGATAATCCTGACCCGCTGTTCATGTAGGAACAAGGCAACATACCACGCTCACAGCGTGCTTGCGGCCGTTTCACTAGCTCCATATATTATAAATTTGGTGTCACGTGATGTGAATAAATGAAGAAGATAAAGGACGCATTCAAACATGATAATCATGAGACGGAAATCATATATGGCATCACTTACACCTTCACCTCGTAATGTTGAGCTGATTTTCAAGTGATATTTCAACATTTCTCATTCGTTCTTCGCATATAGTCGATTCTCATTTTATGTGGAATCTGATATTTTTTTTTACTGTATCTCACATCATGCCAGAAAGCTTCAACTTTTCTTTGCATCAGCATACCTGCGGAGAAAAGTAGTTGGATCTAGCATTGCTCCGTCAAAGGTTAGCTTCAGATGAACTTCACTTTCACAAGTTCGAGAAGAAGTTCTTGAACCATGGCAGCCTTGCTGAGGCATAGCAGGAGAGGAAGTTGCTCTAAGTGAATCTCATCAATACAGATCACTCAGCAGGAGAACTGCACCCAGTCTTTAAACCGGAAAGGCATGACATAAATTCAGCTCTTATTTGAAAAGAACAAATAAAACCAAAAAACCTGGCTTGCAGTTTTTGTTGCAACATTCAAACTCAAACAAAGGGACCGTAATAATCCGTTCGACTTTGAGGATATCTTGATTTTATGCAGTAAACGTACTTCAGAGAACGGCTGAAGTTTTGCAGGTTTATTGAATGTTCGTTGCTGTTTTTCTCGGGCATTTTAATGTAAGAGATATTGTAATGGAGTAACCAAATGCTTGGTGGCTTTAATGATGGAAGTACTTTATTTATGTGTATTTACATTTAGGTATCTTATTCAGGCTATCCAATATTTCATGCTTGGACTTTCAGTATTCTTACGTTGTCAAACGTATGTCTATGCATCAAAAGCGTCGCCACCTATATATATTTGAAATTCAGCACTCAGTTGCGCTTACCATCGATTTCTTTGTTTTTTGGGGGTCTCGTTCGAACATACTCGCGCTCTAGTTTTCTTACATCAAATACGAGCTCGCACGACACACCGTACTTCTGGACGCTGTCATTATTCACAATTCATGGATAGGGTATTCTTAGAATCAAAAGTTGCTGGAGTCATGGGTGTAAAGGGGGGGGGGTAGCGGAGTATTTACATTCAAAGAGCTTCAGCCTTTTTAGTGTGCGCATACATACAAAGGGTAGGGCCTCCTACCCGTCCCTCTATAATCCCAATACGCTCCAGATGCATGCACATTCCTTAAACCGTATTATATTATCGTAAGCGACACGCACTTGCCTCCTGAATCGTGCATGGCACTTTCGCTTCACCGGGCCATCCGTAAGAACTATGCAAGTTGATCTTTATCACATAAAAAGTATACGTTGCAAATCTAGAACATTGCAGTCGGTGAAACTACCGTCTTCACTGCTTCCAGGATACACAATCAGTGCGCTCAATTTCCAGAGGCCGCACCCCACTGCCCGGGAAACTTGTCGTGTTCAACATCTCAAGCTTTGACTTTGATCGCAACAAAACGTTTCCTACACACCAATAGTTATGTCGTCGGTACTGCTTTCAAAGTGATCCATGCTTGGCTTGCTACATCGCAGTGTTCTCGCTAAAGTAAGAAAGCTCCTCTGCATGGCGTTGTTCTTTTTTTTGGAATAAGAAAAAGCATGTCATCTTCACTGATCGTGAGCACTGGTTCTTGAAGGAGAGAGCCCTGTCAGGATGACATCGAGACTCAGGAGACTGAAACATGGGCCGCCTTTTTATAGACATTGCGTGCATTTTCGCTGCTTCTTGACCTGTTTCCAAAAATTTATTGTCAAAGATGTCAATAATATTTGAAGAGAATATTTTCTTCTTCGACATACAATAACCATGATGAAAAACAAACCTATCGTATATTCATTCTGTTTAGAAAAATATTTACAGTAGGCACAGAACACACAAAGTCTTCATACTATTTTCCAGTAAAGGGCACATACACTTTCGGCACATCTGTGTATCATGACCAACATCGCTGGTTCAGCTGCAACGAGTATTGCTGCAACGACGACAGTACATGAAACAAGAATACACATCACCACGTTGATGAACGTACATCTTGCAATCCCCGCAATAGTGTTCCGACATGCAACATTGCAAGATGTACGTTTCATCAACGTGGTGATTTGTATTCTTGTTTCATGTACTGTCCGTCGTTGCAGCAATACTCGTTCAGCTGAACCAGCGATGTTGGTCATGATACACAGATGTTGCCGAAGTGTATGTGCCCTGTTACTGGAATAGTATGAAGACTTTGTGTTCTGTGCCTACTGTAAATATTTTTTTTCTAAACAGAAATTGAATATACGATAGGTTTGTTTTTTCATCATTGTTATTGTATGTCGAAGAAGAAAAGTTCTCTTCAAATATTATGACATCTTTGACATAAATTTTTCAATTTTTGGAAACAGGTCTAAGAAGCAGCGAAAATGCACGCAATGTCTAAAAAATGCGGCCCATCGTTTCAGTCTCCTGAGTCTCGATGTCATTCTGACAGGGCTCTCTCCTTCAAGAACCAGTGCTCACGATCAGTGAAGATGACATGCTTTTCTTATTCTAAAAAAAAAAAGAACCACGCCATGTGGAGGAGCTTTACTTACTTTAGCGAGAACACTGCGATGTAGCAAGCAAGCATGGATCACTTTGAAAGCAGTACCGACGACCTAACTATTGGTGTAGGAACGTTTTGTTGCGATCAAAGTCAAATTCTGAGATGTTTTGAACACGACAAGTTCCCGGGCAGTGGGGTGCGGCCTCTGAAATTGAGCGCACTGATTGTGTTCCTGGAAGCAGTGAAGACGGTAGTTTCACCGACTGCAATGTTCTAGATTTGCAACGTATACTTTTTATGTGATAAAGATCAATTGCATAGTTCTTACGGATGGCCCGGTGAAGCGAAAGTGCCATGCACGATTCAGGAGGCAAGTGCGTGTCGCTTTACGATAATAAATACGGTTTAAGGAATGTGCATGCATCTGGAGCGTATTGGGGATTATAGAGGGACGGGTAGGAGGCCCTACCCATTTGTATGTATGCGCACACTAAAAAGGCTGAAGCTCTTTGAATGTAAATATTCCGCTACCCCCCCCCCCCCTTTACACCCATGACTCCAGCAACTTTTGATTCTAAGAATACCCCTATCACATGAATTGTGAATAATGACAGCGTCCAGAAGTACGGTGTGTCGTGCGAGCTCGTATTTGATGTAAGAAACTAGAGCGCGAGTATGTTCGAACGAGACCCCCCAAAACAAAGAAATCGATGGTAAGCGCAACTGAGCGCTGAATTTCAAATATATATAGGTTGGCGACGCTTTTGTTGCATAGACATACGTTTGACAACGTAAGAACACTCAAAGTCCAAACATGAATATTGGATAGCCTGAATAAGATCTAAATGTAAATATACACAAATAAATAAAGACTTCCATCATAAAGCCACCCAAGCATTTGGTTACTCCATTACATTATTTCTTACATTAAAAATGCCCGAGAAAACAGTGACGAACATTCAATAACCTGCAAAACTTCAGCCGTTCTCTGAAGTACGTTTACTGCATAAAAATAAGATATCCTCAAAGTCGAACGGATTATTACGGTCCCTTTGTTTTGAGTTTGAATGTTGCAACAAAAAACTGCAAGCCAGGTTTTTTGGTTTTTATTTGTTCTTTTCAAATAAGAGCTGAATTTATGTCATGCCTTTCCGCGTTTAAAGACTGGTGCAGTTCTCCTGCTGAGTGATTCTGTATGATGAGATTCACTTTAGAGCAACTTCCTCTACTGCTATGGCCTCAGCAAGGCTGCCCATGGTTCAAGTAACTTCTTCTCGAACTTGTGAAAGCGAAGTTCATCTGAAGCCAACCTTTGACGGAGCAATGCTAGATCCAACTACTTTTCTCCGCAGGTATGCTGATGCAAAGAAAAGTTGAAGCTTTCTGGCATGATGTGAGATACAGTAAAAAAAAATATCTGATTCCACATACAATGAGAATCGACTATATGCGAGAACGAATGAGAAATGTTGAAATCACTTGAAAATCAGCTCAACATTACGAGGTGAAGGTGTAAGTGATGCCATATATGATTTCCGTCTCATGATTATCATGTTTGAATGCGTCCTTTATCTTCTTCATTTATTCACATCACGTGACACCAAATTTATATATATGGAGCTAGTGAAACGGCCGCAAGCACGCTGTGAGCGTGGTATGTTGCCTTGTTCCTACATGACACGCGGGTCAGGATTATCATGTTTGCACCAGTTTGTCATCCATTTATGTTACGTAACACCAAATTCAGTATATGTGGAGGTATAAAAACGGCCGCGAGCGCATCATGAAGACCCAATATACTCCAATGTAGCGTTGCCGCGAGCGCACGCTGCGCACAGTGACACTACGTTAGCAAAACGCGAGCACTCTACAGTCTGACGCCAGGCGCGACTAGCGTCAGCGTGACCCGACGGTAACCGCACGAAATGCGACATGCTGCTTTTGTGGCCGATGTGTTACCCAGACAACACTGCGTCTTCCTCTTTTCGTGACAAAGAGACGCCAGACACACTGAAACGCGCATGCGTCAAAGCAACGTAGCGCGGCGCACGCCTGTGAGTATATGGCAGGACGGCGCCTAGCGTGGCAACGCCGGCGAGCACGCGCACCGCGTCACGTCGAAATGAATTGGTCCTTGACTGTGGCATGTATTCATGCCCTCGCACGACACGCATCTCATTACTATTATGATTGCGCCAGTCCCATACCTTCATCATCCATTGGCGTCCCGTAATACCCACTTTGGCATATGCGTAACTATCGAAATGGCCGTGAATGCACTATCAGTGTGGCATGTAGTCATGTGTTGCATAACACGCATGTCATGGTTATCTTGTTGGGATGTGTCATTTACCTATGTCTTCCGCTCGCGTCACGTAATACCGCGTTTTGTACCGAGAAGCATATGAAACAGCCGTGAGCGCATCATGAACGTAGCATGTAGTCATGTTGTTACACGACA
>WOVY01004888.1:0-53746 GCA_013436015.1 Rhipicephalus annulatus
TGGTTTTTCACTGGTAGATTCGGAGCAGGTTTTTTTGCTCCGTGGCGACGAAACCGCATTTCACTGGTAGATTCAGAGTGGATCCGCGCTTTTCACTGGTAGTTTCAGAGCAGCTCGCTCCGAGGCGGATTGCTCGCACACTGCTCCGCCGACAAGTCGCAGATTCGGGCGGAAACACGACGAGCAGCATACGTCACTTCGTCGTTGTACGTTGCTGAGTTTTGCAAAATGGCTGCGTTCGCTGCCTTGGCGGAACTTCTGTCTAGCGACGAAAGCACTTCAAGCAGCAGCTCGTCCAGCTCAGACGACGAAGACTTCGGAGGAAAGACAAGCGCTATGCGAAGCCTTCTTTCGGGAAACTTTTTCGGAGTCCCACCGCGAACGTCCCAAAATTTTGGGGTTCATCGAGAACGTTGCGCGGCTGTACACAGACGAGCAGGTAAGCGCGGAGCTCCCTCTTTTCATAATACTACATGAACCTAATTTCATCTTTTTATCATTTCCTTCTCTGCAGTTCCGTCAAGACTTCAGGGTGTCGAGGCGTGTCGCGGAAACGTTGATCCGTGGTTTTGAAGGCTCGCGTCACTACCCATGCAGTGATCGTGGTGGGTCCCCCTCGAAAACCGCGGAAGAGCACATTCTGGTCTTTCTGTGGTAAGTCTGCACGCTGTTTTAAAAGTCATGCCTACCAGTGTGTATAATCTTAATGCTTTCAAGTGCTTCGGCGTAGAAGTACGTTTTTTCGTTGCGTGCGCAGAATTTTGACGGGGAGTCCAACCATTATAAATTTTTGTTCGTGTGTTTATGTGCGCGCGTGTGTAGAGAATATACACATGTGAAATTTAACAATTGCGCGCGGCGTTAAATCTCCCTAGTAGCCTTCCCGTGGCTACGCCGCTTGTGCTTTTTGTCCTTGAAAGTTGCTAAGTGTGATGCAATGGAAACCAATGAAATATGACCGCTTGCAACTGCACAGCCAGAGAGAACAGTGTTAAGAGCTTCTACTTTTCTTACGGCTGCTAATTTTGATGCAAATATTTCATTTCATGCCTTTATTTCACAAAGCAGGCTTTACTTGATCACTTTCTTCCATAATGTGTGTTTGCTGTGTCAGGTTTGCTGCAAACAAGGCGTGCCTGAGGGACGTTGCTGGACGCTTTGGCATGGCAACTGCGACAGCATTTAGAGTCGTGGAGCGCACGCTCGAATATTTCCTTGATATAGCCGAAGAGGTAATATCATTTCCAGGAGATCTTGATCAGCTGTCAGCGGACTTCGAACAAGTAAGAATTTTAGGTATTTCACTGTTCCATGGCAAACACAACAAATGAGTTGTCTAATTGAAGCTTACTTTAGAGAATAGTCACATAATACATTGATTGTAGCAGGTTAAGCTGCCGTTGGGGCACAGGGGATGTGGTACTAAGTTGCGCTTGAAAGATGGGGTTATTGTCAAGCAGTCTCACTATCAAATGAGAAATGCTAGAGAAACATGTATTGTTCATTTACAGTGCACATAAAAGCAGGGTGTCTGCCAACGTGGAAAAGTCAGGGAATTTCAAAAAAACCAGGCCAGGTCATGAAAACTGACAGCAGTTCTGTGGGACCGTCACAAAAATAAGCATCGCCATTCATCAAAGCTTAAAAAGTCTCTCAGCTGCAACTACAGTGGGCTGCTGGAAGGGTGTGAAAAAAAAAAAAAGGACAGTGCATAACTCTTGCTTCTGAGTGTAAACGCGAAAGGGACCCATAGAACACAAAGTTTACTGACATTTCAGTACCTCATATGGGAGAGAGCCTTGTTTAAAAGTCATGAAAAAGGCACAGTGTACTTCAGTACGCCTAAATACGTGACGTAAGCAGAGAGAGTACATTGTCAGAAGCCTCCCATCACTCCTGTGCAGCGTATGTACAGTTGTCTGTATCTGGATTCGAGAGTTTTACAAGTCTATTTGGTGGTCTGTGATTCCGTGTGTTCAGGGAGGGCAGTCGAGGCCACGCGTCGTTTTGTGGTATCATATTTGTGTTGTTTAACTTTTACCAGTTTCACCGATGTACTGGTCACAATTATGTCAGCCTATGGCATAAACTAGACTAAGGAAATTTCTGCTCGGCAACTTGTCCTTCACATTGGCTAAAGCATTCTTTAACATCCATGTTGGTATATCCACTCTTTTGGTGCCTGTTGCTTCTACATATCACACGGCATATCTGACTCACGTCTGTAGATTTATGCATGTTTTGTCTATGCCACGATTTCGGCCCGGCTTGAAGGCCGTCTGGTTTTTCTAGGCTAGAACTGCTATCAGCTGAAGCTTGCTGGGCTACTCATGTCTTTTAATAATAATAATAATAATAATAATAATAATAATAATAATAATTAATATTATTATTATTATTATTATTATTATTATTGGTGGTGCAACACCAAACGTCTTCAGCTACACACTTATGCTGGTAGCTCGTGTTTCCAGGGTAGAACTTGGGTAACTTCAGCTAAATTTTTCATTTCAGTTTTGTGAGATTGTGTAAATAAATCTGCAATTATTTTTCAGTGTCACGTCTACAGCAGAGTACGTAAATCAAGGTAACATGCGGACATTCATGATTCATCTATAGAATCAAGGAAACTGTTCCACCTTGACAAATTCATTCTCACCACCACATATTCAAATGTCAGCACTTTAAACGTTGACCCCAGCTTTCATTTCACTTCAAGTATGACAGCCCAGATAAATGCATGTGCTTGTCGTAAAAAAAAAAAACATTTTGCAGTATGGCTATGTTCTTGCAACGTTGTCGTTACTCGTTGTCAAGGCAAGATACATAGAATATGCGAGTAGTAGTTATTTACTTTTTTGTTGAAAAGTATACTTTAGAGGTGTGCAAATTAGGCGGCGGCGCAAATCAATAGTAAATACATCAATCTAGGTCGAATCAGTTCTAATCTAATCTACATATAAATAGGTGAGTCAGTAAATACAGTAGTTCAGGTCGATCTAATTAAATCCAATCCACATCCTAACCGGCGTGGGCTACAGCCATTATAGTAAAATAGATTTTACTCCAGTGGCAGAACCGGCCAGGCTCCTGTGTTTTCATTTTACACGAATGCCACCAAATGGCACCACTTCTAAGTTTCTCAGCAGCTTTGACTGCGATGTCAAACGATCGCAGACACCTTCAAACTTCAATCTGCGGTTACTCTTAACTTGTGTGTTTTCTTCCTGGTTCTTCGGAACATCAAACAGCTGACTTGCTCACTGCCTAGCTCAGGGTTTTATTTTGGCCAGATTTACATGTTTTTTCACAATTGTCGCATGCCCTGAGAACATTTTGAGTGCGTCTGGTAATTATGTTTACCTTTATAGAGCGCCCGGTTTTTTTTTTCTACTCGGGTTTGTTTGCAGTGTACAGTGTTTTCCATGCAAACGTGGCAGTCATGGAATTTGCTTTGAATCATGATGGAAAACCTGGGAAATTCAAGGAAGTTTAGAAATATGAAATTGGTAGACACCCTGAAAGGGACCCCTGGCACTTAAAATTTCTAATGCCTTTTGCTGTGGTGTTCCGTACAATGATTCCATAGTTCTGGCATGTAAAAGACTTGTGTCACCTAAAGTTAACTCCGCTAAGACCAACAAAACTACTGCATCAAGTGTTAAGATTATTTACTTCAAGAAGTTCACTACAGGTGTGTTCTTTTTCTCTCACTGTCACAGGTGTCAGGAGTGCCCAACACGATCGGTTGCATTGACGGATCCTACATAAGCATCCGCTGCCCTGCAAAAAAAGTGCGTTCAACCTATGTGAACAGGCACAGTTATCCGTCACTGACACTGCAAGCTCTGTGTGATCACAAAAAGAAGTTTCTCGATGTGACTACTGGACACCCCAGCAAGATTCACGATTCGAGAATCTTCAGGACATCGAGGCTTTCTTCAAAGTTGCCGCATGTGTGCTGTTCCGGGAAGTACCACGTTCTCGGGGACGCTGCCTACCCGCTTCGAGATTACCTCATAACCCCATTCAGGAATTATGGTCACCTTGACGCGAGGCAGCGCGCCTTCAATTATCACTTTTCGGCAACGAGAGTGAAGATTGAGAATGCCTTTGGAGACCTCAAGGCCAGGTTCCGCCAGCTGCTGCACCTGGACTTTCTGTTTGTAGACAAAATGAACAAGTTCATTATAGCTTGTTGTGTTTTGCACAATATGTGCATTAATTGTGGTGATGTGGATGTGCCGCCGTACATCGATGATGAACATGCACCGTGGGAATGGGAGGCACAACCGGATGATGTTCCCCCCCAACAATGGCCCGCTTGCATCAACTGAAGATGCACTGCGTCGCCAAGGCGAGGAGAAGCGTGAGCGCTTAATGCAAGCGATGCGCATTTGATTTAAAGTTAGGACTGCCTACGTGTACACAAAACAAGAAACGTTAAGGTGTTGTAAATTTTGTTTCGTGTTGTAGAGATTTCTAGCAGAAAATAACACTAAAAGACGGGACGAAGCAAGGACACAAACTACGGCGCTGACTAACAAGCAAATTCGTTTTATTCTTCTAATCCGCGTATATATACTTTACCACAATCTCAAGGAAACAAAAAAAAATAGAATCATGATAAATGCATGCCCCTCATTTCTGAAGCGTATCATTTACAACGGCGGCGAAACATGCATCAGTTTCCCTTATATTTCCCTCTCTCTGAAGGAGTTACCTCTCCTGTCTTATTGAGCATTTCTTTCCTCCTGAGTCAGCCAACATTTGTGTGTGTCTTTTTTTGCTTTTTCTCACCCTTCAGATTAGTGGTGGAGTGTATATACCTAGACTGGAAGAATAAGACACATTTGGCTGTTAGTCAGTGCCATGGTTGTGTCTCTGCCATGGTTGTGTCCCTGCTTTGTCCCATCCTTTAGCACTGTTTTCTACAGGAAACACTGTACTAACCAGCTAAAATGCATGCCGCACTGTGTTGTAGTGACTCATCTTGCTAGGGCGCAGCCTGATTTTTTTTGTTTCTTAGCTTTGTGACACGTAGCAGCTTCCACATAGCGTGAGTCAACCCAAGATGTTTGCAGGAATCTGACTGGATCAGTGTAATTGTTTCCTATGCGAAGCCATCAGCATGCTTATTGCTGACTAGTGCTAACGCCGCAGCGTGTTGGTCGGTATGGCTACTGCAGCTGAAGATAGCTGGTGATATTGATAGTAACTGCACTCTTCGTGCTGGTGAGAGACACGAGAAAGTGACAAAGTCAACCGGCCAAACATAGCTGGGCTCCAGCTCTCGTCAGCCACCACAAACATTCTGAGAAACATGTAGTGACATTGGCATAAGTCCAAGCTAGTGCAGGCTACACTGAGGAGCATTTGTGTTAATGGAACAATGTCACCAAAATTACGAGCTTGAAATGTTTGTGTTGTTTGTCTTGCAGTTGGGGCACTATGCTTGTCAGTTAAACCTGTCGCTTCGAGGAATATTCGTAATGAACACCCATCCCGACTCATTGTTTCCCACGCATGGTGCCCAAATTCAAAAAGTGCGCTCTGAACGTCACAAAAGCCCGAGTCTACATAGTCTTATGACTCCTGAGATTGTTCGCTGTGTAATTTTTTGTGATTCCAGTAGTAGTTTTACAGTGATGCCAAAATTAGTCACAAGGAGCCATTCTTGCATTAATTACACAGTACATTGCAATATTTATGATCAAAGTTTGGGGACTACCGGACACAATGCTCTTAATTAAAGCATTCAAGTCAAAACAAAAATTTGTCAGGGGTCCTTTAGGCATGGTGACTGCTGCTGTGAGAAATGGCTTCTTTGTCATGCAATTTGGTTATTGCTTGTGCATTAACATTTCATTTGCCTGATGAAAATTTGCATGGACAAACGTTCTGCATTTCTTAGTCTTTGTTCAGCTTTTCTTACCATCAAAACGGCGTGAAATTATAATGATCATTGCAACTTTGTCTTGTAAAAGGGCCCTGGAACCCTTATTTCACCTCAACAACAAACATTGTCAATCTGTTATCAATGCGCCTGCCAACGTGCACATGTGTACAATGCTTACAATAAACATGCTTTTCACATTTTATTCATTTTTCTTCAAGTTGAAAATTTCACGGAGAAGATTCATCTTTTCTTTGTGCATTTCTTCTCGTCGCTGTGTTTTAGCAAGTCGTCGCTCTTCCCTCTTGCTGTCTCTTTCAGCCTTTCGCTCTGCTCGCCGTTCATCTAACTCCTTCATTTTTTCAAAGAAGGTTTGCAGGTGGAGCTCGCGTGCTGAATTCGGGCGTTTTCTTTTTGAATCAGGAGTGTCGTCCTGCCCAACGGAGCTGGATGGAGAGTGTGACGTTGACGAGCTTGAACCAGCAAGTGGAACAGACTCGGTGGATGACTGTGGACATGTCTTTTTTGATACCACTCCACTTGCGTCGCGTACCACTTCTGGTTCCAAGCTGTCGTCCAGCCACTTGATTTTTTCAAGCTCGGCCTCGTAGGGGACTTCTTGTGGGGAACAGCCAGACGTATTATTTTTCCCAGCTGCCACATTTTTTCTTTTCAGTACGGTTTTGTACCGAGAGCAGCACTGCTCACCAGTTCTCATTACACCCAGTTTATTATTAATGTCTGTTGCAATTTTTTCAAACATGGCCTTTTTGTTGCGAAATTTTTTCAGAGGGCCAACTTGAGGGAAATATGAGGCGTAGAGGTCCAGCAGCAGCTTCGTCTCGCCACTCGTCCACTCACACCCTGCAGCTGAAATATGCATTATACACACATAAAATACATATAAACTGGCATTAATAGACTTTTTTGATACAGGGCACGAAGCTATATGCTCTCTGAGCCATAGAACACTTACTGTAAAGCATTAGTACTGTCACACTGTTTTGGCACAGCAAATATTGGGTGCTGTGGGGATCGCTTTGCATATCAGAACAGACAATCATGCAAATTCATAATATTACTATACATAACTTATTCACAGCATAATTTTCTTAGAGAGTAAATTTGAAAACACTGCATAATAAATATGGGGCCTCTTCGTGCAGCTGACTATTCGTTGAATTCAATTTTATTATTTAAGCACCCAATATTGAGAAGCGTGAGCAAGAAGCCATTAAATGGTTTTGCGTAATTCGTGGTTTTTTTGAGAGGGTTTGCAATCTGCTGGACCTATCTTCATCCTAATGCCACTAGCATGTTTGTGTATGCATGCTTACCACGTGCAGGAGTCCCTGGCTGACAAGCCCGACTTGGTGACGCACCAGTAGACGCTGCAGAATCTGTGTTTGATAATTGAAAAGCATTGTAGTATGTTAATATGTGTTAATTTTAAGCAGGTACACAATTTTCTTCAAGTAGTCCTTACACGTTGCTCGTCAAGGCATTGTCCTCTACATATATAGACGACTGTATACAAAACTAGTTCTACAGAGACACATGTAGACCAATTTACCATTTCCTAAAAATGCGCCCTGTGTATGTGACAAAGCGTCGGTGGCGTCACACTGTGTAGCACCTTCAAATAGAGAAAAAGAAAAGACATTTGCGGGTTAACACCAAAAGAGTAGAGGTCAAGAATCACCAAGAAAACGTTACTTCTCTAGTAAATTTTTCATGCATGTATTCATGCGCGAATACAGAGATCGCCATGCATTTTTATTAAAGGTAATACAGCAGCTTGGTGAGCGCTGCGAAAATTCCGGCGCTTGTGATATTCTAAATAGTAGGACTGTAAGGTGTTGGGTAAGCAACTGCTCTGATTAAAAAAAAAAGCCTGCTCACAACATGCCGTATTTTTGCGAGCGCCGATTGCGGCCGTTACCACGTGTACCCGCATGCTTTACAATTATCTGACCAGTCTTCATGCGGAGCTATCAAAGTTAGCATTCCGTGCAGAGTTTATTATCAGCGTCAAGTACGTCGCACTTACCGTTCAGATCGTTGCCGCTGTTTCTGAAAACGCCCAGCAACAGCCGACGCACAGCCGGTGTCAATTCCGCGTGCTCGTCCATACTTGCTACACAACTGCTGTTCGCGACTGCGTTAAAGTGTTCTACAAAGCTTTAACTGCGTGGTCGAAATGCGCGCCCTGCAGTGGCGGCCAAAGTTGCCAAGGAAACGAAGAGAGCGGAAAAAGAAACTGTTTCCGGAACCGGTTTGCGTGACGTATGCATAATCAACTTCCGGGGCACCTCTCACGGAGCATTCTCGTGTTTCACTGGCAGAGGTGGCTTCGTGCGATCCGAGTGCTCGCTCCGGGATTTCGGCGGTCGCTCTGAATCTCCCAGTGAAAAACACCATTATATACTATCTCAATGTGAACGCAGACGAGAAACATTTCACTCACTCCCCAATTATTGACTTGTCCAATTCTACCTTTTTCCACAACCGTACTTCGCTGAGAGAGCCTTATACTCACTCCGTGTGAAGAGCCTCGCTGAGGAAACAGGTGTGCCACGTTTTTGTGACACCGATTCATGGCTCCCGCAGCATATTCACTACCGTGGCAATGGCAGGTTATAGACTGCGATCTATCTTCCGCGAAGGTCACTAAACACGCACCTACTGCACATATACGCTCGCACTCCCTTGAACTCCAACACGAGTATAATTGCCCGAAATTCTTCACAGATGCTTCTAAGTCTCACATTGCCGTGTCTTATGCAGCTTTTGGCCCATCTTTTTTAAATGCGTGTATACTGCACCACCAAACAAGAATTTTCACCGCAGAAGCGTATGCGGTATCTGTGGCTGTCAGGCATATTCAGGAATTGCAACTACAACGCGCGGTTGTATATACAGATTCGCTGAGTTTTGTAACAGCTCTGGAAACACTCAGAAGTATAAAAATCCTGTGCTAGTATGACTTTACCATCTTTTAAGCAGCATCTACCCCGTAAAACGACATCCTGTTTTGTGCTGGATGCAGGTGCACCATGAGATTGCTGATAACGTGGCAGCAGACCAGCTAGCTGCGCCTGCGCACGACCACGCACCCGCCAATACACCCATGGCCGTCCCTTTACTAGACATGAAACCTTTCTTACGAAGGAAGCTCAGGGTGGGTTGGCAGCGCCTATGGAATAAGCAAACAGACAAGAAAATACATATTATCAAACCGATGCTTGGAAATTTGCCACCAGTGTCCAGATCACGCTACACACAAATTACACTTACAAGGCTGCAGATAAAACACATACACTCAACACATTCATACATTTTGTCTGGCGATGACCAACCGAGCTGTGAGAGGCGTAAAGATCCTCTAACAGTACTCCGCATTCTAGTTGAGTGTAGTGATTTAGATTGTTTGAGGAAAAAGCACTTTTTATTGCCATACCAAGAGCAGCTACCACAAAACCCTGTCTTGCTTATCGATAGGGATCCGCTTTTTACACTTGAGTCACGTTTTACGCTTTTAAATGATGTCCATAGATTTCACCCCATAATTTTAGGTGATCAATAGCTCGACCTTTGTACAGAGGTCGCGGCTGCGGCGGCCCTCTCCACCAACATTGTCACTTATTCCATTTTGATGCGTTTCATGTCACCACCATAATTTTAGTAATTTTTTTTATTTTCAACTCGCCTCAGGGAGTGGAACGTTAGGCCCCTATACAGCTGCGCAACACTATCATTGTTCATATTCTGTTCATATTACTTGAATAACGCACCATTGCTTTTCTCACATCATTGTTCATGGTGCTCTTTGGCCATCACATGGCCGTTGCACCAATAAATACCATATATTATTATCCTCATCATGAGAGCTCGAGGAATGCTGGCAGCGTCTATGGGATAGGCAAAGAGCAAACAAAATACTTGTAATCAAACTTATAATTGAAAGTTGCACAACAGTATCCAAATCACGCTACACACAAGTCACACTTACAAGGCTACAGATAGGACGTCACACTTACAAGGCTGCCCCGCCGTGGTGGTCTAGTGGCTAAAGTACTCGGCTGCCGACGCGCTGCTCTCGCGATCGAATTCCGGGCGTGGCGGCTGCATCTACAACGGAGGCGGAAATGTTGTAGGCCCATGTGCTCAGATTTGGGTGCATGTTAAAGAACCCTAGGTGGTCGAAATTTCCGGAGCCCTCCACTATGGCGTCTCTCATATTCATATAGTGGTTTTTGGACGTTAAAGCCCACAAATTTAATCAAACACATACAAGGCTACAGATAGGACACACACATTCCACACATTCATAGCATTTGTCTGGTGGCGATGCACCCTTGTGTGAGAGATTTATTTTATTTTGATTTCCAAATACTATTGGCCGTTATGGCCGTAACAGGGTGGGTACAGTGAATATAAAACAAAAACAAGTGCAATGTAATGTATACAAGACAAAATTTTTTAAAACACACAAAGAAAAAATATTTAACCGCTGTTAATAAAAACGTACATACATATATTGTGATGGTGGTATGATATGCAATATGAAGAAACTACGTGATGTATTTTCGAACAACATGGCAATATATGTACGATACTATAGCAGCACTCAATGTTCGTGACATATTTTTAATGCACTGTTCAAAGCTTTCTATGTTCTTCGAATTCAGTACTGGTACTGGCAACTGATTACAATCTTTCATCGTTCATGGAAAAAAGGAATACGCATACACATCATGATTGCATTTAGGAAGCAAACACACAAGTTGATTACATGATCTGACATTGCTAGAAGGCCTGGGAACAATATAGAGTTTAGTTTCAATATTAAAGTGTCCTTTTGATAACGAAAAAAGAAATTTAGGTCGACCGACTTTCCGGCGTTGAGCCAGCGTAGGCAATTCAAGCAACCGAAGCATTTCAAAAACGGAGTCACTTCGTAAATAACGCAATAAAATTAGTCTTGCGGCTTTTCTCTGCATTTTTTTCAATTCGATTTATTAACCCCGACAGGAAAGGGTCCCACACTGCACTGGCGTATTCTAGCGCGTGCCTTACGTAGGTCAAATATGCAAGCAGCTTAACGGATGGTGTTGCTAGCTTTAGTTTACGACGGAGGAACCATAACTCTTTTTTGCAGCTGCACAAATGCTGTTCACGTGTGATTTCCGATTTAAGCCATTTGAAATGATTAAGCCTAAGTATTTTATCGAGTCAGCTTCGTTTAGACTTGTGGAATTCATCTTATATTGACATTTAGTTGTATGTTTTTTTGTTCGTAACTCTGAGCATAACTGATTTGGATTCATTGATTTTCATTTGCCATTTAGTAGCCCATCCAGCTACGGCTCTAAAAGCTTGCTTAAGTGACGCCTGATCATTCTGGTTATTGATTTCACGGTATATTAGGCAATCATCTGCGAACAACCTGACGGTTATGTCGTCACTTACGTCATTAGCAACATCATTTATGTAAATAAAAAAACTGGGGTCCCAAAACGGATCCCTGTGGTACGCCGGAAGTTATGCTGAGCAGATCCAATTGGTGGCCATTTATTTTGACGTATTGTGTTTGACCTGTGAGGTGTGAGCAGATTCACTCTACAACTTCTTAATTTATATTCATTTGCATTTGCCTATTTATTAAGTTGGTGTGCACAACCCGGTCAAAAGCCTTCGATAAATCTAAACCTATAGCGTCGATCGGCTTTATGTTATTTAGTGCAGTCAAAAAGTCATTATTTGTTTCTACCAATTGTGTCCCCGTGGATAGGTGCCGTCGAAAGCCGTGCTAATTAATGGATGTGGAGAACCACCCGTGGTTCTCCACATCCTCGTCCGGTGAAGCAATTAATATGCTCTAAAAACACACTTTTATTGCCCTGCCGACGACAGATAGATATCCTTCCACACATCAATGTTTATAGGTAGAGAACCACTTTTCACACTTAAATCATCCTGGCATTTTTAACATACGATGTACTTTTAACGTCATATACCCATGCGCTCCATAGCATGACGTCTGAAGAGAGGTCGCTGCCGCGATGGCTATATCTCCTTCATTGTCCGACTATCACGATGTTTCGCTATTGGCTCTCACTGCGCGTATTTCACGTCAATGGCAAGGTTTTAATGCTTCTATATTTTTACCCGTGGTAGTGCGAGAAATGTTAAGGCCGCATACAGCCGCATATCATAATCTCTGAGCGCATCAATATCCATTTACTTGGCGCTCTATGGCCATCAAATTGCCCTCCTCGCCGTAAAACACCACGCATTATCGTTATGACATACACAATATTATTTTTTAGTTTCCGTCCCTCAACGACCTCATTTTGCATTCTCTTTGACTCAGGGTAAGGCATCCAAAGCTCACCAACAGTTTCAGCAGGCAAACGACGCACTGTATGGTGTAGTAGGGAATGTTAACCATAGTGCCTTCAGGTACCCAAAGATGGAAGTTATTGAAATTTGCAAGATAATAGGCATACATAGGGACAAGCTCGTGAATATATATAGTAGACGCGAGAAGAAGTGGCAAGTTTTGAGACCAGCTATCGTGTGCACTTTTGCGGCATCTGTTGCTGTGCCGGGAGCTGATTTTCTGCGTGGAAGACCACGCCATGGAAGTCTGAAATGTTTCCCTCACAAATCTCTGGCGAGCAACATTCGCTTACTAAACAGGAAGTTTCGGTATATGAATTGTGCACTTCTTACGCCTGGCGCAAAAGCCCCTGGCTAGAGAAGTGCTACGACTCTGCTTCCAACAGCATATTCCACTTATTTTCCCACGGGTGCGATGAAGCAATGATGAACCCCCTGATGCTCACGATGCATTTTTATGCTGTGAAAAACAAAATCATCTAGGTAATACAACGGCACTTTACAATGGGTCACTCTCCTGTTATCAATGTAACTCTAGTGCAAACAAAAATGTTGGAAGGTAAACAGCCCAACGGAAACGAAAGAGACAAAACAAAACTCGAAAACTGCAACCCGGCTTCGCCACCACCTCACATAAAAGTAAGACTTGCTATATTAAGGTCGAAGTATTGCCGATGCACCTTTGCTAGATACGCGATTCATTGCGAAAATGCCGGTGCTCTTGTTGTCGGGCTTTTTTAACGGTGGGGCCGCTGCGGACACTTGGAGAACTAGGCACGTGACGTCGTATCGGCTCCACGCGGCAGGCTGCACTG
Source organism: Rhipicephalus annulatus (assembly GCA_013436015.1). Taxonomy (NCBI): domain Eukaryota; kingdom Metazoa; phylum Arthropoda; class Arachnida; order Ixodida; family Ixodidae; genus Rhipicephalus; species Rhipicephalus annulatus. The sequence continues at coordinate 13,117 of WOVY01004888.1, forward strand.
TGCGTTTTCATCGAGAATATCAAGCTGTGCACGAAATATTACTCGGTAACAGGGGTCCACATGTTTTGAACATATTACAAGATATATTGAGTGCCACGTGCTATACTATGTAGCCTTAAATAAACATTCGTGCTGCACATGAAAATATTCATTTATGTGTTTATTAGAACATTAAAACCTTCTTTATTGATTCTTTTTCCAGGTCCTTTTAGTTGCGTATTTTTTGCATGCCAAAGACAATGCCGAGAAAGGAGAATTCATTGGTACTTCAATTGGTTCTACATGGCCTGTTTTTTGAGTGACGAAAACCATTGTGGTGTTGGCCAAAATATCTTTAAAACTTGCGATGAATGCAGGAAAAAATGTAGGGGTAAGTTTAACACCAATTTATTTGAAAAAGAAATGGCAGCATATCCACGGAGTGAATGATGGAGAGTGGGGCGAAGAATTCGTCCGTCCAGTCGTTCTTGCTTCCGTCCGTCCATGCGTCCGTCAGTGTGACCGTCCATGCGTCCATCAGCCCGTCCGTGCGTGCGTCTGTTCGTGCGTCCGTCCCTGCGTTCGTCCATGCAGCCACCCCTGCGTCCGTTCATGCGTCCATCCATGCATCTATCTATGTGTCCGTTCGTCCATCTACTCAACACTCCAAGTACCAACATCTCGCATCTTTTCATCATATATTCCCCATATAGAAGCACCGCCATCCAGCGGACATTCCAAGGACTAAACGAGAGGTGGCACATGCACACTTTCTTACGGCCTGCGCTTCGGGTCCACTTCCCACCTTTAACCACCTCGAGTTCATGGTATATACTAGTTCACTGTATTCATGGCACTGCGGCCGAACGCTCGCTAAACCTTTCGAAAACCAAGGAGGTTACGCCCAGCGAGTATGACGTAGCAAAGTTTTTCAGCTAGATAGTGCTCAATGTACATGCCAATGGCTGCTAATGGGAAATGAGAGGCGAAGAATTCGGCTTTTACTTTCTTACGGCTTGCACTTTGTATCTACTTCCCATTTTTAACCACCTCGAGTTCATTCATGGTATATACAAGTTCATTGTATTCATGGCACTGCGGCTCAACGCTCGCTAAACCTTTCTAAAGCTAAGGAGGTTACACCCAGCGAGTATAACGTAGCAACCCTTTCTTGTCAGATAGTGCTCAATGTACATGCTATTGGCTGTTAATGGTGATCGCAGCCTGCGCGTTAACTAAAAGCCGAATGCTCCTGTCTCTCATTCCCCATTAGCAGCCATTGACATGCACATTGAGCACTATTTTTTATTGTTCAACAACGCACAGAAGAAGTCTCTCACCGGCACCACCTCGGAGGTCAAAATGTTATACTTGTTACATACTACGGGGGACGAACGGGTGCCGCTATAAGGAGCTTCGCCCCTAAAATGTATCATTTTACACAAATGTGTCGATTATGACGATGGTCATATCTTGTGAAAATGTCAAAACATAAATAAAACAGATTGAGGATGTTCTTGAAAAGCCTAAAATAGCAAATACGTGCTTGAGTTTAAAATGCACTTCAACGTTTGCTAGGTAGCTCGCCTATAGCTTGCCTTGCTTCCTTAGCCTATAATCTATGCAGAATTCTGCCGCACGTGCCGCCCCTTTTGAGTTGCAGTGATGCACACTCAAGGTTGATTCAGACGCATATGATTTACGAAATTAACAAGAAACGTGATTGATTGATGATTAATATGTGAGGTTTACCGTTCTAGCATTTTCAGCCCTGGTGTCGTCAACTGACGACAGCGCCCAGAATTTCTCCTAGAACCTGAAAAACATTGTGAAACCCACTCATTCTTGCACTGGTATTTCTTCAACTATCCCCACTGCAATCGATGCCACTGTTGCTTCATTTTTGTGGAGAACAGAGCATTAAAGAAGTAGAATCTGGATCGAAATCGTTGGTGACGACGGCGCGGGCAAGCAGAGGCGGGAAGGCGGCACTTTCGGGTTAAAGTCCTGAAGATGTTTTAGGAGCTTCAACGCTTTGAATCACTACGTTTGTTCAGGATTTGTGCACTCTAGAGCACAGCAGCAAAAATTTGCTATTTTTGTCATTTCTTGACTATATGGCCATGGATAGCTAATTTGTTGTCATGGCTGTAAATCTATAAATACTTACACTACTGACTAAACTTTTCGTTTATAGTTTTCTGAGACTCTAATAGTAAAATACGTGCTAAGAATGTGTCTCACAGAAATAAAACTTTCAGGGCTGAAAGGGCTAAAGCACTATATGATGAGAGACGCCGTAGTGGAGGACTGCGGAAATTTTGACTTTGACCACCTGGGGTTCCTCAACGTGCACCCCAAATATGAGGACATGGGCCGACAGCATTTTCGCCTCCATCGAAATTTCAGTCGCCGCAGCCGGGATTTGCTCTCACGACCTGCGTGTCAGCAGCCGAGTACCTGAGCCACTAGACCACCGTGACAGGAAGGATGTTTTGCCCCTCATTCTAATATTTTACAATTTACTTACAGATAAAAAAACACGTGTAAAATTTTTAAGAGCTCTTGTGTATTCAGTCTTAGATGCTAGTGATTAGTGTCTATAACAATATTTCAAATACGTCTTTACGTATACGCCTATTGTCAAGTGACTTATTTGCGTACAAATGTACTTGAAGACCAAGGAGCGTCAGCAGAATGAGAAACGTCAGCAGGCCGTAAATCAAAGCAAGCGCAAGCTTGGGTCGCGGGCCTATATAACCAAAGCCACGGCTAACCTTTCTGGCTGTTTTGTCGTCGTCTCGGTTTACTATATTAGCTCCGCTGAATAGGGTAGGCATCCTGACGACTGAAGGCGTAGCCAGTATGGGGGTCATAATATGGCTTGAGGTGACTAACACGTACAATTTCTCTACCACGATGACGGAACTGATCATACGGTGTCAAAGGCTAGATGTCATACTTGACTGGTGACTTACGGACGAGAGTGCGGTAATACTTGTGGTATCGGGCCAGTAATTTCGACGAAAGACCGCGAGTACTCGACGGAATTCAGAGCCAAATGGGGGCACCAGGCGTGAATGTAAAAAGAGGTCGGTCGGTGTCGCGCCTTGATATCTGGTGGCCTCGGTGCTCGGTTGTCAGTGAATGGACCAGCTGTGTGCACCCTTCGGCGTAACTGGCAACATCAAAAATTGCAGTTTACTCAGACGAATCAGTGGTGTAGGGGGTAGCATGGTGTCCAGTGTGCACAATGGTTGTCGTCCATACAATAGAGAGCAAGGATAAAAAATTGGCAGATCCCACGTACAGTGGGAATCGATGATATGCGAAGCACCAACGAGGAAGGGTGATATGTCCCTTTATTATAACCACAACGTTACGAGGTGGAGGTAAATTATACCTAAAGGACTTCAGTGTCATGATTATCAAGTTTGTATGAGCCGTTTACCTTCGTCATCTGTTCACGTCACGTGATGCCAAATTTAGCATATGTAAAGCTAGCGAAACGGCCGCGAGCACGCTCTAAACGCGGTATGTTGTCATGTTTTTGTATTATACGCGGTTAATGATTATCATGTTTGCACCAGCCATATACCTTCGTCAAACATTGACGTCACGCAACACCAAATTTGGTATATGTCGAGCTAGCCAAACGGCTTCGAGTGCATCACGAAGGGCCCAATCTATTGTAACGTGACGTTCACGCGCGCGCGCGCTGGGCACAGCGATGCTATACATTAGGAAAACGCGAGAACTGCATAGTCTAACGCCAGGCGCGACCACTGTCCATATGCGCTGCCAGATGGCAACCGGCGCGAAATGCGACATCCTGCATTTCGTGTCGATGCGTTAACGAGACAGCACTGCGTCTGCCGCTTTTCGTGACGGAGGGACGCCCGACGCGCCGAAACGCGTATGCGTGAAAGCAACGCAACGCGGCGCGTGCTTGCAAGTAAATGGCAGGACCGGCGCCTGGTGTGGCCACGCCGGGTTGACGCGACGAAACGAACGTCGGCGCACACGTGCCCTGTCACGTCGAAGTGTATTGGCGCTTTCACTGTGGCACGTGGTCATGTTGTCACATGATACGCTTCTCATGATTATCATGTTTGCACCAGTCACATACCTTCGTCATTCGTTAGCGTCACGTAATACCAAATTTTGCATATGTGAAGCTAGCGAAACGACCGCGAGTGCATCATCAGTGTGGCATTTAGTGATGTTACAAGACACACACATGTCGTGATGATTATGTTTGGATGTGTCATTTGCCTATGTCGCCCGTTCGCAGCACGTAATACCGAGTTTGGTACATGTGAAGCTAGCGAGATGGCTGCGAGCTTATCATGAGCGTAGCATGTAGTGAAGTTGGTACATGACACGCATCTCCTGATTATTATGTTTGCTCTAGTCATCTACCTTCGCCATCCATTCACGTACCATATTAGCAAATTTTCTAGATGTGAGGCTAGTGAAATCGCCGCGAGCGCATCATGAGCGTAACATGTAGTTATATTGTTACATGACACGCATGTCTTAATTTTCATGTTAGGTTCTGTCACTTGTGTTCGCCATGCAATCATGTCGTACCGTACCAGTTTTGCAACTTGTCATGTGAATGAAACCACCGCAAGAGCAGCAAGACTATGAAATGTAAATCATGACATTCATGACATACATATCATGGTTTTCATGTTCTGACTAGTTAAATATGCTCGTCATTGAGTCATGTTATGCCACACCAAGTTTGGTATCGATATCGTTCTGCGAACGGGCAGGAGAGCTAAAAGTCGTAGGCGGCTAGATAGATGGATAGATAGATATATCGACATATAGATAGATAAATAGATAGATAAATAGATACGCTCAAAGTCACCAAAGTTCGCTGAGAAATGCTTCGAATTTGAAACCTGAGGTCGCGCTTGTAGCAGTGCTATACGCATGCGTGGTGATAGGAAGGACGGTGTCCCAATTGGTCTGATCTTAAGTGGTGTACAACGTCAGAATATCATCGAGAGAGCAAATGAATTGTTCTGTGAGGCCATTTCTCTGCGAAATATATGCTGTTGTCATGCGATGAACCATGTTGCACTGTATGAGCAAGGCTTGAATGGCGCCAGAAAGAAAAAAAAGCCCTTTGTCGCACAAAAGTTTGAGGGGGAGCACCGTGGCGAAGAACTAACCCCATATTTTAGAGCGTCCCTTCACTCAACGCTTCACTTTCACTTGATAAAGCCGATAAAGCCTGCCCCGCCGCGGTGGTCTAGTGGCTAAGGTACTCGGCTGCTGACCCGCAGGTCGCGGGTTCAATTCCCGGCTGCGGCGGCTGCATTTCCGATGGAGGCGGAAATGTTGTAGGGCCGTGTACTCAGATTTGGGTGCACGTTAAAGAACCCCAGGTGGTCAAAATTTCCGGAGCCCTACACTACGGCGTCTCTCATAATCAAATGGTGGTTTTGGGACGTTAAACCCCACAAATTAATCAAGCCGATAAAGCCGATAAAGCCAATGGGAGCGCCCTTTCTAGGCACGGAAAGTCACTGCGTATCAGCGATAATCTGCTGCGATTCTTGAGCAGCGCAGCGTCATTTTGAGCCTAGCTGTGACGCAGTGCTCAACTCTGTCAAGTGAAGGTTGAAAGTCGAGTCGAGGAGCGTTTGTGAATACGAGGGTAAGTTGCGGAACGCAACTTGTGCGGTTGCTGTGAGTAGCGCTGCCGTTTCTGCGTAGCTCATAAGGTGGGCTACGCCGACATTTATTCCCCTATTTCCAGAAGGCAATGAGGAGAGTGGTCCGTATAAGTTGACACCGATGCGGTCAAATGTAGGCGCTCGACAAGGCAGAGGCTAAAGTGTACCGGCCGAGTGTTTAGGTGGAGCTTTACGTCACTCACACGCAGTACGAGCACGTGCGTACTTGCAAGCAAATGTATAGATGTCGTGCTAGTAGTGCCGCTGGGGCAGGCGGCTGTGCGTTTTGAGAGTGCTGACGCGAGGGCTTCGCGGGTCATTGTGAAAAGCAGTACAGAATTCCGAGCCAATGTGGTTGGGTATCACTAACAGCCCCCTCAGACCTTCGGGAATTTGATTACCGCTGATTGAGGAGGTCGTCTTGAACAGCAAAATGTGTGGCATGACCGCGAATAGATGAGCTAGCAGATGAGTGAGGAAGTTGAAGAGTTGGGAAATCCACGCGTCTTTGCGTTGCTCCGATGACTTGTATGCAAGGTCAATGGGTACCGTGACAAATCTGACGAATAAGTTAGGTCAGCCGGTATATTTGTGAGCGCGATAGCGCATAAGTATCAGTGCTGCGTCTGGATCGGTATACAACACGAATGTCATATTCCTGAAGGCGAAGCACCCAACCACCGAGTCGTCCTGACGGATCTTTGAGCGATGATAGCCAACATGGAGCGGAGTGGTCCGTGACGACTTTGAAAGGACGGCCGTAAAGATAGCGGCAGAACTTCCCCAAAAACCAGATTATGGCGAATCGCTCTTTTGCAGTAATATAGTATTACACTCGGTTTCTTGAGGGTTTGACTCGCGCAAGCGATGACGTATTCTTCGTATTTTCGTTTTCCTTGAGCCGAAACTGCTGCAAGGCCGATACCGCTGACGTCGGTATGCAGCTCCGTTGGCAAATCATGATCAAAATGACGTAGTATTGGAGGCGATGTCAATAAGTGGTGTAGCGTTACAAATGACTTGTGGCACTCGTGTGACCAAGCAGAAATGCCTTTGAAGGTTGTCATTAGATTGGTCGCAGGTGCGATGATGGAAGCGAAGTCACGCGCAAATCGATGAAAATGTGAGCACAGCCCAATAAAACTTCGAAGCGTCTTCATGGAATAGGACTTCCGATACTCCACCACGGCTCGGAGTTCCGCAGCGTCCGGGAGAACACTCTCTTTGCAGACGACGTGACCCAGTATAGTGAGTGGGCGTGTGGCAAAATGACACTTCTTGATGTCAAGTTGAAGTGCAGCAGAGGTGATACACGTGGGAATAGCACGAAGGACGCAAACATGGTGGGTCAAAAAGTTGCGAGTAAAAACGATGACGTCGTCAAGGTGGCAGAGGCAGGTACTTGTAGCTGCGAGTGATGGTGTTCATCATCCGTTAGAAAGTAGGTGGGGCTTTGCATCCGAACAGCATGGCGTTAAACTCAAAGCCATCAGGCATAGTGAATGCAGTCTTAGATCGGTGAAAGTCAGCCATTTGAACTTACCACTAACTCGAGCGTAAATCGAAAGACGATAAATATGCGGCCGATTTCAAGCAATAGAGCACATAATCGATGCGTCGTGACGGGTATACATCTTTACGAGTCATTCCACAGAGCCGGCGATAGTCGACACAAAATTTGATGGACCCATATTTTTTGTGCACAAACACAAGAGGGAATGAGTAGCGGCTCTTTGACGAATGGATGACACCACGCTTTTGCACATCATCGGCTTGTTCGTTGAAAATACGCCACTCTTCTGCTGAAACTCGGTATGGGCGTTGGCGTAAGAAAGCATGATAACCAGTGTCACTATTTCCATGTTTCTTTACTCGCGTTTTTTTTGTCACCTGGTTGCACTACGTTCAGTGCAAACGGCGCCTACGGTGTTAGAGAATCTTTGAGGCTTTAGTAGATGATTTTGTTAAGATTAAGCACACTTCGAGAGCGTCACAGATTGTTCGAAAACCTACGTCACCACTAGCGATAATGCTAGAATATTCGATGGCAAGGGTATAAATACCTAATTGTTTTGAAATGAGAGCGCACTACTTGGACACGGACAGAAAGACAGGGACAAACGCTTAGGGACAAGCGCTAAGTAGTGCGCTCTCATTTCCAAACAATTAAGTACCACCAACTCGCCCAATCAACTATACTGGTATAACTGCCGACATGATTCGCCGCTTGTCAATTGATCGACGGCTGACGCTCTGTTCGCCACTATCAGTGCCAGTGTCTTGCTTTTGCGTGGCGACAAGTTTGGACCGAATAAAGTTTCTTCTTCCACCTGGAGTTGCTCCCTTCATTCAAGTCACGACCCTGTGACTTCTCGTAGAGGCGCTTCTTTGTTCATGTACCGGACTCCCCCGTCAAGCCATGAACCCAGCCCACGTCGTGAAAAAGATACCAACGCTAGCCACGAGCACCGAACAAGCCTGAAGCAGCAGGGTTTGCCTCCGGAGTACGAGCCTTTGCAAGACATGGCTCGGAAGACCAACGGCTTGACCTCGACCGCGGCAACGATGACAACTGCTGCGCCGCAGCCCGCGATCATAATGTAGCAGCCAAGAGAATCACCTATTTTCTATGGGTTATCGTTCAAAGTCTCTGAGACCTGTCTAGACACCTACTACCGAGTTGCCACTCTCAACCACTGCGACGTAGAAGAGAAGCTCCGACGCGTCTACTTTTGTCTAAAAGACGCGGCAAGGACCTGATTCGAGAATCAGGAGTCTGCGCTTCAAACCTGGGATATTTTCAGCGGCGTATTTCTGCAAACATTCATGAGGGTCACTCGAAAATAGAAGGCCGCTGCGTTGCTGGAGACCCGGGTGCAGCTGCCAAATGAATATGTCACCATTTTCACGGATAAAACGACCCGCCTCTTCCACCGCGCTGACCCCGACATGTCCGAGGAAAAGAAAGTTCGTTTGCTCATGCGAGGGGCAAAGCACGACCTCTTCGCTGGGATGTTGCGGAACCAAAAACCGTTGGAGGGTTTGTCTCAGAAACCACGACATTTGAGAAGACTTTAAGAAGGCGTACCCGTCAGTGTGATTGCCGTTCGATGCAAGACAGCACAGACGTTCACGCCCTCGGTCCCAACGACATACGTGACATGATCCGAGCAATCGTACGCGAAGAGCTGCGTGAATCGATGCCGGCCTCACAGTATCCCGTCGACCCGATCTCCGACATTGTACACCAGGAAGTTCAGCAATTTTCCTGAACACCCGAATCAAGCGCAGCCTGAGCCACAAGCCTGGAGCTATGCTGCTGCAGCCCTCTGTCACGCCCTTCCTCCACGTCCATGACAGAACGCCACCCCGTCACACTTCTGTCACTAGACGCCACTGCCGCCACCACCACCACCAACGTCCTACCATTCACCAGCGGGCCAGCGTAGCGCGCCGAGGAAAACCGACGTTTGGCGGGCACCTGACAACCACCCGCTCTGCTACCACAGCAGGCGAGGCCGGGCACACCTACCACCGTTGCCAGTACCGACAGATGGGCTTACGGGGCTTCGAAAATTACACGACTTGCCCGCAACGGGGTCAACAACCGCATGACATCACCGACTACCTCGCAGGAGCACAGTCGACACCCTGACGACCTGATCATTCGCCTCCGCCAGGCTTCTACGCCTCAGCACACCACGGGCAGTACACCGACTCTCTTCGGGGTCGATCTCCGAGCCCTTACTCGGAAAACTAAGGGCAGCGACCGATGGAGGTGTGGTTGCTGTTCGACGAACTACCAAAGTTCCTCTACCACTGATATCGCCAACGCCGCCACGAAATCAAAAGCACCCGCAGCTAGACAAAAAATGGCCCCTTATCTGCATTTAATCTGCAAATGTCGTCGAAAAACGATAGTCTTGCGTGTGGAGAGAGTGAACAATTAATTTGATGTTCTGCGCAAAAAAATTGTTGAATGATATTTTGGAGGCGCTGGGTTAGAGTGCCTCGAGCGTGCAGCGGAGGCGAACGAGTGCATAAATTCACGTCACGCGTAAGACATGAGCGCCACCTGTCAGTCTTCTTGGAAAACGAAGCGCGGGGCTTTGAGAGAGGTGTGCGCACCCGTCTGAGAGGTGATAAGGTGAGGAATGCAAGGCGACTGGTAGGTGCCACCACTATCGCGTCTTGGCAAAGCGCTGGAAACACTCACCGTTTCGTGCAAGTGTTACATGGTTAGCGCAGCGTGATAAGCGCTACGGTCCTTAAAATACATATGTATGCATTTTCTAGTAAAAGATGCAAATGCAGAATATATGCGTTGTTATCGTGCCGCAGACTTCCGCAATAATTGCTTATTAATATACAATTGTACAAGTATGAACGCTCAAACTTGAGCAACATTGGTGGCTGCTGCGAATGAGGTCGGCTGTTTAAAGTACTCGATGCCATTAAGAGTGGACAAACAGACAATTGTACAGACAGACAGACAGACAGACAGACAGACAGACAGACAGACAGACAGACAGACAGACAGACAGACAGACAGACAGACAGACAGACGAAAACTTTTGCGTCGAAGGTCCCCAAGAAAGGCTATCATCCTTAAAAGGGTCTTGACGTCTAACCTTCGCAGCCTGCAGAAGACGTCATGACGCAACGTGGAAGCAGCGAAGCAAACCGTCACAGCCGTGATACGGCACCGCAACTCAACTGCAACGCCAGGCGACGAACTAGCGGCCTCGACATTTTCATCGACGACCACAACGTCACAGCTCTCGTCAACACCGGAGCCGACTTATCGTCATTAGTGGAACTTTCGCCGCGAAGTTGAAGAAAGTCAAGACCGCTTGGGAAACCACCGGAAATCCACAAAGCTGGAGGTCACCTAGTAACACCAGCGGGAAACTGCGCAGCCCAAGTGACCATTGACAGCCGCACTTATCCCGCAAGCTTCGTCGTATTGCAGCATTGCTCGAGAGATGTTATTCTTGGAATGAACTTCCTGAACTTCCATTGTGTGGTAATTGACCTGAGAGCAAAGTCGATAACACCATCCACAGAAAAAGCACTAACGCCACTCACGCCATCAAGAAGCCGTGCCCTGAATGTCCCAGTAGAAAAAGTCTCCGTCCCTTTTCGCTCAAGCGTCATCATTTCCATCGGCAGACCAAAAACAGAAGACTTCGAAGGCGTCATTGAAGACACTCAGCACCTATTGCTCAACCGCAATATTTGTGTGACAAGAGTAATCGCTGAGCTACGGGGAGAAATGGCAGCAGTTATGCTCACGGATTCGAGCAACGAGTACAAAAACGTGAACAAAGATATAACGGACGGCTACATCGACGCAATTATGGAAGTCACTAATGCTTTCGCCCTCACCGATCCTACAGAACCTACTCTGTGGAAAGAAGCTCCTCACCCATCTTTCGATGCCAATTCGAGACATCCGAAGCATAAGCAAGAACAGCTCAAGGTCCTGCTACTGCAATACAAGGACTGCTTTTCATTGTCGTCAAAAATTCGCCAGACTGCCGTCGCAAAACATCGCATATTAACAGAAAAAAAAACGCCCGACAACTACGGAAGAGCCCCTACAGAGTTTCGACGTGAGAACGTGAGGCCGTTAAAAAGAAGTCGACGAAATTCTACGCGACCACATCATTAAATCGTCTTGGAGTCCATGGGCGTTACCCATGCTGTTAGTGAAAAAGAAGGACAGGACCCTACGTTTCTGCGTCGATTATCGCCGCCTTAACAAAATTACACACAAAAAAGATGTTTATCCTCTTCCACGGATAGACGACGCCCTGGATTGACACCACAACATGAAGTACTTTTGATCGATGAACCGCACGATTAGCTACTGGCAAAACGAAGTCAACAAGAGAGGCCGAGAAAAGGGGCGTTTACAACACCAGACAGCCTTTTCGAGTTCAAGGTTAGGCCCTTCGGTCTTTTCTCGGCACCTGCGTTTTTCGACGCGATATGGACACAGTGCTGGCAGGACTGCAGAGGCAGACTTGTCTCGTTCACTTAGACGACGTCGTCGTGTTTTTCTCAAGCTTCGACAAGCATCTACAGTGCCTTGAAACTGTACTTCAAGCCATCAAGACTTTCGGACTCACGCTGAAGCCAGAAAAATGCCACTTTGCTTATGAGGAACTTTTGTTCTCGGGCCACGTTATAAGCAAGTCCGGAGTAAGACCCAATCCGCAGAAGACAGCTGCAATCGCTGCATTTCCGCTGCCGGCCGACAAAAAGGCTGTCCGTCGATTTCTCGGAATGTGTGTCTATTACAGGCGCTTCGTCAAATACTTTGCCCGCGTCGCCGAGCCACTCACTAACATTACGAAGACTGATGTCAAAATTAAGTGAGAATCCCCACAGGAGGAAGCATTTGGGGAACTGAAATGACGCTCACAGACGCCTCCGTTACTCGCGCCCTTCGACAGAGATGCCGAAACAAAAGTGAACACTTTTGCAAGCAGCGTATGACTCAGCGCTGTCCTCGTGGAAAAAAGTGACGGGCTAGAAAGGGTTATTTGTTACGTTGCCGATCACTATCCAAGGCTGAAAGCAATTGTTGTAGAACAGAAAAGGAGTAGCTTGCCATCATCTGGGTGACGTCAAATTATCGTCCTTACCTCTACGGCAGGTCCATCGAACTAGCCAGTGACCACCACGCCTTGTGTTCGCTTGCTAACTTGAAGGACCCTTCAGGTCGCATTGCGTGATAGAGACTCAGACTTCAAGAACAGGACATTACCGTCATTTACAAGTCCCGCACAAAACACTCCGACGCTGACGGCCTGTCGCGAGCCCCCGTCGACCCACCGCTGCCCGAACACTTGAATGACGACTGCTTTTTGAGAACGATAACTTCCGACGACTTCGTGGAACGCCAGCGGGCTGACTCGGAACTTAGGGGCCTAATCGAATAGCTTGAGGGCAGGACCTCTGTTGTTCCGAAGGTATTCAAACGGGCACTTACACTATTTTCACTGCGAAACGTCCTTCATCAAAAGAAGAACTTCGCGCCGCTTCGAGCCAAGTACCTTTTATGGTGCCTTCAGCTCTGCGTTCAGAACTACTTCAGGCCCTTCACGGTGATCCAATGGCAAGACACCGCAATATTTCGCATGTCAGGGCTACAAGGGCGAATGTTTTCTGTGATATATCTGTGTCTGCAACAACGACATGTTTGCAAGCTTCGGAAAGGAGATCCACCGAACGAGAAGGTTGCAGTGGTGTAAGGGCAAATTGTGCAAAAAAGCAATCTGTGACGGCCCGATGACACGAAAGTCGCATCCAAGATTGATTTCATGGGAACATGTCAGCAGCACAAGAAACTCAATGCTCTAAAGTTCACCTTCAATAGCGACGCACGCAGTGCACACAGCTGAAGGTTTTATGCACTGCGAGTTGGCCGTGTGGAGCATCATGCCCGATAGCGACGTCGTCACCTTATTTTCTCTTGCGGCATAGAGTTTCGCAGAGTACGGAAACAGTGGCCCCTCTGTCGATAAACGCTTTTGCGAGGGTCCCTTCAACATTGACGTCTATAACGGTTTGCGGTGAAATAGATAGAGGCTTGGACAGTTGGACTTGCATTCAGCTGTTCCATTCGGAGCTGCTGCGGTTAGTTTCTTTCTTCGGTAGTTGGTCGGCAACGCATTGGTGACGGGGAGTGTCGTCGAAAAGATGGTGACCAGTGATTCGCGTAAGGTCGTTAACCGTCTGTGCTGTATCTTGGTTGGGTTCTTGACGATGACGTAACCAGTCGGCCTACGGTGTCAAACAGAAGAGGAGTTTGGCGACGGAGGCCGATGACGTGTCTAGCAATACCACGGGTGAAACAGGTGGGCCTATTGTGCGGCGTCTTCCAAGCGTCTGAGGGGCAGTAAAACGAAGCCAAAGATCTCGCGAAGGAATATGACGCAGCGCTTGTGGTTGTGGGCATGGTATGGGGTGGCATGGCAGGTTGAACATGAGGCATAGGCTGCTGCACGGGCTGAGAAGCGATGTCAGCGTATGAGAGAGGCGCTGTGACAGATGCTTATACATCAGTGGGAGGGCCACAGTGTCTTGGGTTCGAACGAAGTGTTGAAAGTCCGGAGTCAAAACATACGCGGGCACGCGTGTCAGCGGCCACAGTGACAGCTGGCGCGCCGCCTTTTCGCGGACGAAGTCCTTGATTGTTGAAAGAAGCGCCTGCTTATTTGTAGGACGGACAGCTAGCTGCAAACGTGCAAGCGTGCCTAACGTCGTGAAGACTTGAGGAGTGGTTGCGGGCTGCCTACGCAAGTCATCCAAGTTCTGACCGAGAGAGACCAGTGAAGCGATCGTGAAGCAATTTTTCGCAAGCAGCAACTGAAAAGCACCGCCGTCAATGCCTGAAGATGTGCCTGCATTTTTTTCCTCGGGCCTGACAGAGATAACGCGGTTGCATAGATTCAACAGATCTTCGATGTAGCCCGTGTTATTCTTTCCTCGTTGCTGCGCACGTTGACGAAAACGCTGCTCGGCGTGAAGCTTGCGAACCGCAGGTCGCCCACTTACGTCCATAATAGAAGTTTTGGATGTGGACCAAGTGGAAATGTCGGCCTTGTGGCTATTAAACCACAGTTGCGAGGTATGCGTGAGATAGAGAATGACGTAGCCTAGCTTATTTGGTCATCCTATTTGTTGCTGGCGTCGACTTTGTCGTACCTCGCAAACCAATCTTCTACGTCCTATTCCGCGGAGCTGGTGAAATGGGAACATCTCGTGGAGGATACACGACACCAAATGAGACGTGGACGGCTGGACGCCCCACCTAGGGAGGCGTCTCGGTGGCCATGTTAGTGTTACGAAAATGCGGCAGCGTAGGGGAGCGAGGTATGAGGTTCGTACCGGGAGTCCACACACCTCCACCAAATATCACATGATTCATTCCCGCACAAACGTACTGGAAGGCCGAGGAACATCAGTAGACCAGGGAACGTTAGCAGGCCAGGCCGCAAATCCAAGCGATCGTGATCTGGGGTCACCCGCGTATGTCACTGACACTGCGGCTTGCCTTCCTGGCTGCTACGTCGTCATCTCGCATTGTTTACTACACTATTAAGCTGCCGTACTCGAGTACCTGGCGGCCGAGGTGCTCGAGCTGGCGGGCAATAAGCAAACAAACGAGAAAGCAGCGTGGTATCATGAAAGGCTAAAGTGCTGAAGCAAAACTAACTAGTCGGCGCCTCGTGAAGTGCGGTAATGCCTAGTGCCTGCTACACTGCCACGTTTACTTCTGTATTAGCGTTGTGTAGGCGGTGACATTTAGGACATGGTCTCTGTAATGATCTGGACGCTGCGTAGGCTAGGTGGCACCAATACGAATTTGGTTGAGCATATGTAGGTAGATAGGGAGGTGAAGATCTCTGACACAGCATTTAGCGGTGGTGACGAACACAGCAACAAGTTGCCTGAGTGGCTGTAGTATGGCGCCGTTCGAAGCAAGGCCCTTTACTGTTTGGAAAACTTTCTTTGAAATGCCGGTATGACTGTGGTGCAATTCGTGTACTTCGTTGTGGGACAGCCTGCATGACACCTAGGCATTTAGCGTGGTATGTTGGCACCTAGGTAAAAAAAAATATTAAATTGGAATGCCGAATGTGGACTCTTAGCTGGAACAGAGGCGGTATAAGGGTGTACAGCCTGCGTTTTCGGGCATAGTTATCCACGCCCGCACGCGCAGAGTTTCGCTTTTACTGTTAAGAATTTCGAGTTACCGGCTATAGACCTTTTTACTGAAAGCTCACTGGGTGCCGCCATGGTCCTTTCTGGACTGTTATTAAAACGCGTTAACCCCCAAAACTCACAGCCGAGGCTGTGACATCAGCTTTTGTGCTCTATAAAGGGCTTGTGGTCGATGGTTGTCTTACGAAGCTTTTGTTGTGACCCGACCACTACCTGGAACATCTACAGGACAGCGTCTTGCAGACTGGGTGCCGAGGGGGTTGAAAGCATCCTAACAGACCGACTTACGCACAACGGCATCTGCCCAGACGACGGATTGCCGGGCCAAACGTAACAACTGCCATGCAAAAGGATAGAGGAAATTCTCTGATCCGTAAAAAAAAGTCTATACGACCAACCATCAGGCAGTTAAAAACAGCGCGCCGGCTGTTGAGGAGCAGATTTGTAGATGTTGACACTATACGAGAAAAGTTATAAAATACCTCATTTATTCAAAGTTTTAAACAGAGATGAGGCATCGGGCGTGCTTTTGAAGCGTAAAAAGCAAATCACTGCCATATCCACAACGGTAATGATGTTAAACGAGCTTGCTCGGAGGTACACGGCGCGTTTCTCAGTGAGACCATTTCTGCAGGAGGATTTGTTAACGAGCCAGCGCATGATGTGTACGTCGAAGGGAGGGTTGTTGGGCTCGTTTCGTGGCCGACCCTGCACAGTGTTAAGCACCTGCCTCTTTATGTCATACTGACCGCTGCCGCGATTCATGCCTAGCGCTCATAAATGGCAGATCAGACCTGGAGCTATCAGACGATCTTCAACCGGGTTGAAAGTAGGCAGGTGAGGGGGCATTGGAGGACATCGGTGCCCGTGCGTAACATCCATCGTAAGAACTTGTTACGTGCTGCCCCACCTCGGAAGCGACAAGAACCTGTAGTGGACGTAGTCGCGAGGAGGCGAGTGCGCGGGTCAATGAAAACCGATATCTTGGAGGGTGCCTCGATGTACGGGTGCCTCTGCTTCCAAGGTGGAAAGACTTTTTGAAACACTCCATGCAGCCTGGTGGCCATATTGGTTTAAAAGTTTCGGGCAGCACGCAGATGCTAGCGTGAGTACGGTGCTGTAAACACGTTGTTCTTGACGTATTGAGTGAGAGCTGTTTTTTGGCTGCTATGACAGGCATCTGTAGACCAATGTGCACTTGTGCACACGTGAAAGGCCGGCAGATTCTTTGCTTCTCTCTTCATAGGATTGAAGAAAAAAAGTAAGCAGAAGTGAATTGTGACCGCTGGCATCCGACCGACATCACCAAGGTATACGAGGTTTTGTAGACCTTGGCCATGCATTTCTTTATAAATGGCAGTGAGCATGATGTTGCGAAACCCATGATTGTCTCTTTCATTACATTGATGTGAAGTTTCATGCCTTTCTGCATTTTCTAGAACTAGAAATAATTCGCTCCTTTTCTTGTCATCTATTACTTTACGTTATAAGGCTAACCATAGATGTGATTACTAGTACGTATGCCTGAGTCACGACTGAGGGCCCCTGCCTACTTTTATTTTTTACCAGAATTCTACTTATTACTCAAAACGCTAACAAAATAGGATACAGCCCTAAAGACAGCGCCTGTCTATTCTTTAGTAGTTAAAAACTTTTTCCGCCCAATTTTCATGCACTCCAAGCGCCTACGACGTATATGTTCAAAGTAACATTCATATAAAAGTAGGTGATTAGTTCGCAAAACAGGTGCGCAAAACTCATCAGTTGGCAGAAACGTCAAAGCACGAGTGCGACAACCAACTCGAAATCAGCAAAACCCAACATTGCGAACACTTTGAAACGAACACCGTAAAGATTGAGTGAGACAGAAAGAAGTTAGGAGAGAATAAACGCGTGAGAAGTAGGTTAATCCGAGCACTAGGCTGGCCTATGAGGGTTGTGTGTATAATTTTATTAGAATAT
Source organism: Rhipicephalus annulatus (assembly GCA_013436015.1). Lineage (NCBI taxonomy): Eukaryota > Metazoa > Arthropoda > Arachnida > Ixodida > Ixodidae > Rhipicephalus > Rhipicephalus annulatus. Next base: position 30,489 of record WOVY01004888.1, read on the forward strand.
AGACAATATCGTGCACGGTTAGGTGCGGGAAAGCTTTTTTCTTTTGTCCAGAGTGTGAAACATAGTGGGCATGTTGAGCTCGAATTCGGCTGAGGAGTTGAACCACGTTGCAGAGGCGCCCGTCTTTGACGTCGGTGGTGTTGGAAGAAGGCCTGGTCTGCAAATAGACTTTGGTGTATTAATTGTGGAGGGAAGAGGGCGTTTGTTAGCTGTCAGCGTTGGTTGTGCCTAAGGCGCGCACGCTGTGACCTGCTGTTAACTTGTGTTGATTGTTTTAGCACGCGTGTTCATTGTGCGTGTGTTCATGGAGACATTGCGGACACTTTGAAACCAACAATGTCCAATTTGAGCAAGACCGAAAAAGTTTGGAGAGAATGAAAGCGTGAAAAAGAGGGCTATCCAGGGCAGAAAGGCGGCCTGAGCTAGCAAGGTCAGAAGATCGAAACGCGCGGGGTGGGGTTTTCGGCAAGGAAAATTGAACTTTCACACAGTTAAGACAACAACGCCAGGTGAGATACAAGTCACATGAAGTTGAGAGCTGAAAAGCGGCTAGGTTGTGGTCTACAGTGCTACAAAAATGCAACAGGACACTCTACTTTAAGATAGCTCAGCAGCCTAGCATAGAATGACGAAACTCGGGTCAAATGAAGATGCCGGGTCATTACCAATTGTGTATTTACTCAAAACACGCGATAAAGTTATCGTTAAAAACCAAGAGGTATAGCGTGTGTCCTCACAGGCGGCCACCGGCCAGTAATGCACTTCCACAGCAGAGCTGGATTAGGCACCCTGGTGTAGTACTTCGCCACTACACCCAATGACTACAGCAACTAACCCTTGGCCCTCAATCCCCAGTGGCAGTGAAGCAACTGTCAAAAGCGGCGATAAGACCTGGGAGGCAGCGGAGAGTGCTAGAATGCCTAGGTCTAGACATGTCTCCATTGGAATCTGAACTTGGCCACCCTCAACGCAAGAACGCTTTCTAGTGAGGCTGGTCTAGCTGTCCAATTTGAGAAATGAGAGGGTGTTCAATAAGATGTAATGAGACTCATTGAAGTAAGGAAGACACGTAAGGCTTATAAAATGCCGCAGGACAGACACGTCCTATGCTACCTTGGACAGAAAGGTTGACAGAAAATAAGTATAGGTGGGGTTTTCGATGCACAAGAATATCGCTGGCAACATAGAAGAGCACTAGATAAAAAAGATGACAATGTTTAAGCTCTCGTGCAGACTGGGCTCCTACATATTGTATGCCTGCCTGTTTATCCTTAGTAAATATGCTTTTCAGATGCCTTTTCCTTGTAACAATATCATCAGTCAGATGGTAGCAAGTATAATAATTATGTTGATAAAGTGTGAAGGTTACGCACCTACATCGAGCCGTGATGACAATTTGGACGAACGCTTTTATGAAGACTTAGAGTGAGCCAGTTAGTATGAGGCAACAATTACGGACCTGTTGTGTGTAGCGCAATTAATTCCGGCTGATGCAGAGCGCAGAGCCAGCTCCAGATCCGTCATCTAACGAAGCTGATCGGTTCCGCGAAGGCGAACGCGGAAGACCTGAGCACGGGAAAGGAAGGAGACTCATTCGTTCGCACGGTTCACGAGCGGAGCCTTCAATGTCGCCAGTGTTGGGGACTAGAAGGGGAAGGCTTACTCGGAAGAGCGTCTGAAAAGAAACAGGTCAGGCGCCACCGTCTGAATTTAAGCCATTGTTGGCATGCATGCGTGCCATTGAGAATGACGCGGGACGCGACCACTTGGCTGACCGAGACATAGTGGCGGCAGGCAGACGAGCATAACCTCCCCCGTGGTACGTCATTACCGAGTGTTGTTAGGATATCGGGGCGCCTCAATGTCGCATGCAAACCTGGTAAGCGCACAGAGCGGATGTTCGGGCTTGGACTCGGGCAGTAGCCTTAGGCTGCAATAAAGCGTCTCTTCACCGCACTACGGCTCTTCTTTCGCGCTGCCACCGTGCAATCGAGTCATCGAGGGGACCCATTCCGAACCTCAAACATCTTCCCTTCCTAGCTACTGTTGAAGCTAGTCGAGGAGGAGCTAATTAACTGAGTCTAGAATAAAGTCAGACTATACTATTTTGATGGGCGACTTCAGACAAGACACAGGCTGGAGACCATTGAAGACATATGGCATGGGCTGCAGAAATGGTGGGGAAGACCTATTAGTAGAGGTCGCAGGACGTAATAATTTACGGATCTTGAATACCTTCCTCGGAAAACGGGCTAACGGTAAATGGACGTCACGAATGCGTAATGGTGAAACTAAAAATCAAATATACTTCAGTCTGTGTGCTAGCCAAGGCATTGTAAAGGATGTAGAAGTAGTTGGCAAGATGCGATGCAGTGTCCATAAAATGGTAAGAGCTCGTGTTCATCTAGATTAAAATAACAAAGACGAAAGCTATAATGAAAGAAGACAATTAATTAAGTAGTGGTGAGAGCAATAGTACTAGCATTGATAGTTTCACTTTAGAGTGTATTTGAGACACTTCACTTGGTAACCGACGTGAGCGTTGACACAGTGGACGATAATCTTACTAGTATCATCAACGATTATTCGATAGAAGTCGGAGGTACAGTCAATGAACAGGACGCTGGCAAACTATCTCAGGAGTCGAAAACTCTTACAAAGAGATGACAAACCATCAAAGCCTCAAGTGCGACCGACAAAATAGAGCTAGTCGAGCCTTTGAGGCTAACCAATAGACGTAAGATAGCCGACGTCAAAACGTGTAACAGGGAGAGAATAAAGCAGTCTGTAAAAATTGGCAGAAGCCAAAAAGCTGCAAAGACAAACTTGTGCGTAGGCAAAAATATCATGTGTTCATTAAGAATTAAGGAAAGAAATGCAATAATCAATATGAATAGGGTAGTCGAGGTGGTGGAGGAGTGCTACAGAGAGCTGTACAAAAGCCAAAACAACGAGTATGATACCGTGAGAAACAGCATTAGTCTAGAATAATTGCACATCGTACCAGTAACGATAGGGGAATTAAAAAAAAAGCCTTAGAAGGAATGTGTAGAGGCAAAGCCGCTGGTGAGGATAAAATAACAGTGGACCTTCGGAAAGATGCAGGAGAAATTTTGTTAAAAAAATTGGCCACCTTATATACGAAGTGTTTCTTGTCAGGAAGGGAACCAGAATTTTGGAAGAACTCCACCATCATCCCAATCCATAAGTAAGGAGACGTCAAAGACTTAAAAAAGTACAGACCGATTAGCTTACTCTTGGTTCACTAGAAACTTTTACAAAAATAATAGCTAATATAATTAGGGCGACACTTGATTTTAGTCAACCAAAGTAACAAGCAGAAGTTTGTACGGGCTAGTCCACATTAAACCATATTCATTAAATTAGGTAATAGAGAAATGCGGAGAATACAACCAACTCCTACACAAAACTTTCACAGATTACGAGAAGACGTTTGACTAAGGTGAGACGTCAGCAGTATTGCAGACACTACGGAATAAGGGCATCAGACAACGCTACATAAACTTACTGGAAGAAATTCACAAACAGCCACCGTAGTTCGTTAAAAAAAGTGAGAGAATACCAATAAACAAGAGTTTAGGACAGGGAGATATGATCAATGCAATGCTATTCACCACGTGTTTACAGGAGGTTTTCAGGACACTAGATTGGGAAGAGTTAGAGATAAGAGTTAACAGAGAGTACCTTAGTAACCTGCGATTCGCTGATGGCATTGTTTTGATGAGTATCTCAGGGGACTAATTACAGCTCATGACTATAGAGCTGGACACGGAAAGCAGAAAAGTAGGTCTGAAAATGAATATGCACAAACCTTAAGTAATGTGCAACGTTCTCGGCAGGAAACAGCATTTTGCGATAGGTGCAGAGACGCTGGAAGTTGTAATCGCATAGCCCCGCTGCAGTGACCTAGTGGCTGAGGTACTCGGTTGCGGACCCAAAGGTCGCGGGATTGAATGCCGGCTGCGCGGCTGAATTTTCGATGAAGAAAAAATGCTGTAGGCCCGTGTGCTCGGATTCAGCCCTCCACTACGGCGTCTTTCATAATCGTATGGTGGTTTTAGGACGTTAAACTACACATGTAAATCAAATATGAAACGCATATGTGTACTTAGGAGAGGTAGTAACCACGAGGCTAAACCATGAGAGTGAAATAACTAAATGAATAAGAATGGGTGGGTTACATTCTCCAAGCATTCTCAAATTATGAATGGTAATCTGCCACCCTCGAGAGGAAGGTATGTTAGAGCTGCATCTTCCCAGTACTTACCTTCGGAGAAGAAACCAGGACTTTTTTTATTTATTTAAGTATACTGCAGACCTTCTCGGTCCAAGCAGGAGTGGTACATAGGATATACAAACAATGATGTCACGTACAGAAAGGCACTGACACAATCCAAGGAAAAAAAACTATTGAATTCCAAGTAGTCAAAAAAACAGTGTCATAATGCAACGTTCAGAATCATGCTAAAAGGACAAACCAGTCAAAAAGAAAGAAACTGCTCACAATAAATCCCTATTCGTACATTTGCGTCTATTGTTCAAAACTTATAGTTTTAATCTTTTCAATAAAAGATTCTACGGTGTCACTGTTCCCAGCTATTAATGGAAGTTGATTCCAATTTGCAGTTGATGACGGGAAAACAGAGTTTTTGTGAATGTTGTTGTGACTTGTGGGCACTCGTATTGTCTTATTGTGGTTAGTTCTAGTGCAATGCCTGAAAGGTTCAAGAAGATAGTCTGATCTGGATACTGTATATTTCCCATGATAAAAAAGACACAGGAATTTAAGTTTAGAATGTATTCTCCGTTCGGAAAGGCAATGAAGTTCGGCTCTTTTACGCAGATTAGTAACACTGGTATACCTGGAGTAATCGAAAAACACAAATCGAACTGCTAAGTTTTGCACTCACTCAATTTTACTAATGAGAAATTTATGATTTGGACTCCAAATTATATCGGCGTATTCTAGTGCTGGTCTAATCAGGGTCTTATAGGCGGTTAGCTTTACTGCAGGGGAAGTGTTACGCAGTTTTCTCTTTAGGAAGCCCAATTTACCTTGCGCTTTCGAACAAATAGCAGTTATATGTGGATCCCAATTAAGGTTGGATGTTAATGTAACTCCCAAATATTTAACTTGATCGCTTTTGGTAATTTCTAAATTGTCTTATGTATAAGCAAATTTGAGTGGTTTTTTCTCATTCGTGAAAGTTATGGCTACGGTTTTCCGCGAGTTCAATGTCATTCCCCACTGGGAACACCGGGCTTGAATTTTTGTTAATGAGTGATTAAGGTTAATCTGGTCCTCAGTTCGATTTACCCTTGTGTACACAACGCAGTCATCTGCGAAAAGCCTTATTTTAACGGGTGAGTCAATGACCATAGGAATGTCGTTGATGTAGATAAGAAACAAAATTGGTGCTAAGACGGATCCTTGTGGTACGCCCGAAAGGACGTTCAGGCGGTTTGACGTGTGGTTGTTCACAGCGACAAACTGCTTGCGGTTGTGTAGATATGATGTTATCCATGTAATAATATTATCTTCAATACCAATTGCATGCATTTTAGCTATTAGATCAGGGTGGCGAACGATGTCAAATGCTTTTGCAAAATCTAAAAAAAACGGCATCTATTTCTCCTCTTTTATTCAGTGCATTCGCAATGTCGTTGGTAATCTCGGCTAGCTGCGTGACTGTCGATAAGCCAGATCTAAATCCATGTTGCCTATAGTAGAGTAGGTTGTTAGTTTCGAAATGTGTGATAATAGCTTTAAAAATTATATGCTCTAATATCTTGCAACACGTGCTGATTAATGAGACCGGGCGGTAGTTACTGGATTGTAGTTTAGAACCGGATTTATGTATGAATAATCTTTGCCATGCGCCAGTCATTAGGAATTGTCTGCGTAACTATTGAAGTGGTGTAGATTTTATGTAGATATCGGCTTATCCAGTCAGCATATTTATTAAGAAAGGTGTTCGAATTATTGTCTGGGCCTGGAGACTTTTTCGTGTCAAGGTTGCGGAGTAGGCACTGAACACCCTTTTATTATTCTGCCATTCTGGCATAGGGTTAATTAAAGATATGATGATAAAGATGCTCCAGAGGACCCATGCGCGAAAACTGAGTGAAAGAAGGCATTTAATTCATCGGCTATCTGGTCTGGTTGTGTGATAATTTTGTGGCACGATGTGAGCTGGGTAATATCAGAATGCTGCTTAGACAAGTAGCGCCAAAACTTTTTTGGCTCAGACTGCATGAACGAAGGAAGCGTGTCAGAATGGAATCGAGACTTAGCGCTGCGAATTTTGTTGTTCAGTGTAGCGATAAGGCCTTGTAGTTGATCAGATTTTCGGGCCTTGCGTCGCCTTTTAATCTTCCTTTTTAAATGTATGATCTACCGCGTCACCCACGGATAATCCCGGTCAACGCGTTTTCTTTTCAAAGGCACGTGACGAGCTTCACTATCGCCCACGATATCTTTAAAGCATGTCCACAGTTCGTCCACGTTGTTAATATTATCGAAAACAGGAAACGACGATTCTAAATGGGCGAAGATAGCAGCGGGATCTGCACGTGCATAGTCCCTGAAATAAGTAGCTCTGGATTCCTTTGTTTTTTGAACTTGTGTTAAAGGACACGAAAGAGAAACAATCTTGTGGTCGGAAATCCCCTCTTCAACACTTATACAACAGTTTTCAAGGGAATGACTTACAAACATGAGATCAAGCACAGATGAACAAGAACCTACAATATGCGTAGCACTAGATACCAGTTGTGACAATGAGAAAGTAAACGCTGTTAGCAACAATGATTCCGCACTTGCTACCTCTCGGTGATCATGACCCAATTCATGTCAGCTAATTCCTGGCAAATTAAAATCTCCGCATAAAATTATCTTCGAACGTGAATTCGTGTGTTGTGCAATATCTATAATCTCTAAATATTCTGTGGCCGGCACCACACACTTTCATGGTTGCTAATATCCTCTAAACGGGAAAACTTCACATTCTTTTTTATAGCTATCGCTACTCCGCCGAATCAACCTCAGAATCAAGCACGCCTTCGTGCCCCGCCACGGTGGTCTAGTGGCTAAGGTACTCGGCTGCTTACCCGCAGGGCGCGGGTTCGAATCCCGGCTGTGGCGGCTGCATTTCCGATGGAGGCGGAAATGTTGTAGGCCCGTGTGCTCAGATTTGGGTGCACGTTAAAGAACCCCAGGTGGTCTAAATTTCCGGAGCCCTCCACTACGGCGTCTCTCATAATCATATAGTGGTTTTGGGACGTTAAACACCACATCAATCAATCAAAGCACGCCTTCGTGCAACCAGCTTTCTGTAATAACTAAAATATGTGGATTGTGGTTTAGTACTAGGCTTTCCAAAAGAGTTAGTTTGTTTAAAACGCTGCGTGCGTTAAGTGATACAATTAGAAGGGTTTTAGAACGCTCCCGTCATTTCTTCGTTTGAATTTCTGGCTGCCTTTGCGCAGGCGTAACTGATTTTGTCATTCTAATCCTTCGATTGTGATGCGAATCCCAGATGAACAGTTTTCCGCCCACTTTTAATTTGTCATAAATTAGCGACACTCTTAAGCCTTCGTCCCTTTCCTGTGCTGCAGAATGCCAAAGTTTCTGTCGTGTATCACGCACTATTTTTGAAAAATTCTCCGAAATTACTATGTTCATTCCTTTCAGTTTTCTGCAGCAGGACGAAATTCTGGTTTTTTCTGCAAAGTCATGAAGTCGAAGGATAATCGGACGGTGGCGTTCTTTGTGATATTTTCCCACTCTATGAATCCTTTCTAATGACTTTATTTCTATGCCTAATACTTTCTCGATACTTCTTGCTTAACTATGGTCTCCAGTGACTTCCAATCTTCGTCTACTTCTTCGTTAATACCGTATATTACGAGATTGTTGCGTCTGCTCCTATTTTCTAGGTCGTCTACTTTGGCCGATAGTTCAAGAAGTTGGATGTTTGAGCTGCTACAGGCTTCCTCACATACCGTCAACTTTTGTTCAAGAGTTTGCAGGCGACATATTTCCTTTTCAATAGACGTAACACTTTCTTGAACGTTGGTCACCGCAGATTCGACTCTTTTTAGGTCGGAAGTCAATTCTTTCAAAGATTTGGTAGTTTCCCTTTGCTGTTTCAAAATTTTTTTCAGTAGGTCGTTAGTCGTACTGGATTCAGACTCTGAGTCTGATGTTGGGCTCGGATTGGTTTCTATATCGCCAGCGGTTAGTAACAGCAACTTGATAAAACCAGCACAATCTTTGACAGTTACAAGAAGAAAATGTGGACTTGGCAGCACCATCAAGGTCAGGGAGTCATCTCGAATGGAAGAAGTGTATTGCACACTAACCTGAATAATGAACAGTAGAGGGATTAGCATCCTGTCCTTTCTGGTGCAACCAAGTCCACTGAAAGATCCGTCGTTGCGCCCGGTATTTATACGGTCGAGATGAGGGCCTTTTGTTGACGTCACTGTGTCAGTCCGCCACTATCGGCGCAGTATGCTTTCGTTAATGTCGGGTGGTAGCAGTTTCGTTGCGTCCATGGCGCATTGGTCCGGCGCAGGTTTTGTGTTGACTTGCAAACTGTTTGGATCACCGGCCACAGCGATATGCCCCGTAGAGCACAAAGCGACCTGGATAACGAACAGTAGAGGGATTAGCATCCTGTCCTTTCTGGTGCAGCCAAGTCCACTGAAAGATCCGTCGTTGCGCCCGGTATTTATACGGTCGAGATGAGGGCCTTCTGTTGACGTCACTGTGTCAGTCCACCACTGTCTGCGCAGTATGCTTTCGTTGATGTCAGGTGGTAGCAGTTTCGCTGCGTCCATGGCGCATTGGTCCGGCGCAGGTGTTGTGTTGACTTGCAAACTGGTTGGATCACCGGCCTCAGCGATATGCCCCGTAGAGCACAAAGCGACCTGGATAACGAAGAGTAGAGGGATTAGCATCCTGTCCTTTCTGGTGCAACCAAGTCCACTGAAAGATCCGTCGTTGCGCCCGGTATTTATACGGTCGAGATGAGGGCCTTCTGTTGACGTCACTGTGTCAGTCCGCCACTGTCTGCGCAGTATGCTCACAAAGAAGGTTTATTTCAAATTGAGGACAAAGCAGTGAGTGATGGAAAGCAAAACGATAGGCGTAACCTTAAGAGAGAAGAAGAGAGCAGAGTGGGTTAGAGAACAAACCAGGGTTCAGTATATCATAGTGAAGAAGCAGTGGATATGAGCTGGGAACTAGCACGTTGGCAGAATAAGCGCTGGTCATTAAGGGTAACTGACTGGTTTCCCAGAGAAGGCAAATGCTCGAAGAGGAGACAAAAAATAAGTGGGCCGATGAGATGGAAAAGTTCGCAGGTAGAACGTGGCAACGGAAAGCACAAGACCAGGTTGATTTGCGGATCATGGGAGATGCCTCTGTCCTGCAGTTTGCATTATGAGGCTGATGATGATGATAATGATGCTTTTCTCGCTATGGCTGCATCGCATAACCACCACGTACAGCTTCTATTACAAATAGGATTTAAGTTTTGCCTCAAACTGCACGTAGTTTTTAGATGCTTAGATATGCTTTACCAAGGCAAGTGAATCATACCTCATGCTCAGTAAGAATAGTTGAAACAATCAATATTGATCGAAAGAAATCAAAACTGATTGATGCTCATTGATACCAATTAAATCGCTGAATTTAAACATGGTATGCCTAGCAAAGGCCTAGTTAAGCCAGTGTGTTGCAGCCTAAATGTGTTCGCACAAGCCAATTTAGCGCTAGTCGATACCGATTTGTACACATGAAGTGGAATAAAGCAACATTAGTGGATATTATGTCGCAGCTCTCTAATCAGGTCTTAGATCTTATGTATAGCAATAGGTAGATGAGACCCAACTAGGTTGTTATTTCGGATTAAGCATGACCTAATATAGGAGGATTATGCTAACCCTGAACAAGTCAACCTACTAGCCGTTCAAATGACTGCGTATGTTCCCACTACGCCAATCTGATTAAATTCTCTCAATCTCAATTATTATCATCAAAATCTTAAATTCTGTAATTGTCAGTAATTAACGATTGCCTAGCCAGTGGGATGACAGAGTATAGGCACCATAGGACGATGTGTATAAAGCAGGATTAAGCTAATCACAAGCAAGTGAATTTTGAATGAATTGAGATTGCCTAGGCCGTTGGATGCTGGAGCCAAGGTCAGGTTTAACCCATTTGAATTAAGCCAGATTAGGCCTATTTGAACTAAGATAATATCGAGTAAGTCTCTTATCACTAACTCAAAATTGGCTAGCCATTTGAATGACTGAGCCTAGCCACAATAATCAAGCATCAATAGATCAAGCGTTATTAGGGTATTCATTTTCATGGAATTCTGAACCAGTCATATTGAGTAAATTCAGTTTGTATAGTCAGTTGAATGATATAGTACGACAACAAAACGGTGGAATAAGCCAGAATAAGCTAATCCACATTGAGCTAATCTTAAGCAAGTAAATATAGAGTGTGATCGTCTTCCCTGTTGGATGCCTGAGCATGGCTACATGCTTAGAATAAAGCGGGTTAAGCAAATACAAAATGAGCTATTTTTTAATATACCTATTTTGAGCAAGCTGAGATTGACTAGCCAGTTTGATGGCTGAGTATGACGACACTAGAGCAAGTTAGGTTAAGCCGCGTTAAGGCAATTTAAACGGGGGTAATCCCGAGCAAGTAAATTCGGAGTGAGTTAGGATTGTCCAGCTTGTTGGATGCCGGAGCTTAACCACGTTAAACCAAGTTGGATTGAGCCAGAAGAGGCTAATTAGATTTATGTGGTATTAGTAGTAATTTATGGTACTCAAGCTTTTTTTCCGCGCCATGTCAATATTTGTAGTCACCAAGATCAAAAATGCACCATGAATTGCTCATATGCGTTATGCCACACACGACATGCAAGACAATATTTTTATGTAAGGACCAGTCCGTTATGGTACGTGCGCGCTCCTATCATGTCGTGTAAGCTTTATATCTATCCAGGAACGGTGACAAGACACATGGGCATTTTTAACGCATGAGCGTTAAGCATTACTCGACATCTGTAGTGTCGATCCAACGAAGGCATAGAATAGTATTGTCACGCGCTAAGAGCTCGAAGAAACGTACAAGGAGACGCGACTGTCAAAATCTCAGACACGATGATGACGACGATGATGATGATGAACCTTCAGTTTTGCTGGCACTCGCCCACAAAGGGGGATCGGCCAAGAACCGGGCGGCAGGCTCATCAAGTGTGCTGAGTCAGGCATTCAGGTAGTCTCGTAGCCGTAAATAATAACAATAGGCTAACAGGGTAATCTCTTTGTTGCCCTTATGTACTCGCACACAGCAGAGAAAACCTCCCTGTGGCTATAAACTAATGTAATCCCTCCGAAGGATAAAATTAGTTCCAAGTTTATTTTTAAACCTAGCTTCTCACTTGGTTTGACCAGGTATCTTTTCCTTTGATAAGCATAACGTTGACAGCATAAAAAGAAATGATCTATCGATTACGATTCCTTGCAAAAGAGACACAACGGAGATGCTGTTAGTCCAGCTCTATGTAGGTAGTAATTTAGATGCGGAATTCTGCATCGTAAACTGGTGATTGTAATTTCTAACTGCCGAGATACACACCACTGTTTGTTCCAGCAATTTCTCAGATATACGAAGTCTCTGACTTTAACCAATGATAATTTTTCTATTTCTTTGTGCAAACAAGCATTTATATATCTGAATGCTGTTGCGTAGGCGAAATGAGGTAAAATAGGTAAGAATGGTCCGCTTAAAGATGCTTTGGCTAACGAGTCTGCCATCTCATTTGGATAAATCCCGCAGTGGCCAGGTATCCATAGCAAGTGAAATTTTTTAAGGTTTGCTGGTAATAAACTGCTAATCATACTCAATAATGTGAAACATTTTGCTGTAGATAGACACAAAGAAAGACGTCTCCACTGGCACTGGTTGCTCGTCTTCGTTTTCTTCGTTCACCGGCACATAACTGGCTCACTGTTCACTGGCACAGAACTCCAGGTGGCATTGCTTCTCCTCCTAAAAGAGCATCGACCTGATGCTCAAACGAAAGTGTGCACAGCAGTGGATCGAAGTAGGCAACATAAACAAACATTAAACAAAGTAGCGCACGAGAGCAAACGCGTCCTGGGCCCGGCAATCGGAAATAAACGACATTCACTGTTCACATGAAAAGTTCACTTGCATACGAAGAAAATTCGCATCATCGCGTAAAGTATGGTTTTAGGCGCACGAAATGCGCAGTCTCTGGGCGTGGTAACCTGTGCTAGGATGATGGTGAGCCTCCGTCTGAAATCACTTCGTTGTTCACGTCGCTCACACGTCTCAGTACTTTTTAAGGTCCAAAATACTTCCTCAAGAGTTTCTCACTGAGACGTCGCCGCCTAATAGGTGTCCAAACCAAAACTTGGTCACCAGGTTCATAATTAACTTCTCGATGATGGATGCTGTACCGCCGTACACCTACGAACTGTTGAGTTCTGATGTGCACACGGACCAGTTGACGTGCTTCCTCAGCACGCTGAATGTACTCATTGATGTCGTGGGCTAATTGGTCGAGCTTCTCGATGTCCTCATATGAAATCCTGGCGTCTAGCATAGTTCAGACATCTCGGCCAAAACGAGCCGAAATGGCGTGAACCGTGTAGTTTCCTGCATTGCAGTGTTGTATGCAATCGTTACGTACGGCAAGGATGTCGTCCTACGTTTTGTGCTTCACATCCACGTACATAAAATCATGTCAGCTAGCGTTTTGTTTAGCCTTTCTGGTAAACCTTTACTCTGAGGGTGATGCGCAGTGGTCTTTCTATGGGTTGTGTAACTCAACCTGAAGATATTATTTAAGAGCTTCACTGTAAATGATACCCCTCGATTAGTGATGACATATGACGGGGCGCCATGCCGTAGCACAATTTAATGCATGAAAAAAAACTGGCAACTTCAGATGCGGTCCCTCGCGGCAATGCCTTCGTCTCAGCGTAACGCGTCAAGTAATCGGTTGCGACAATAATCCATTTGTTGCCGGAAAAAGGCGTGTAATCTGGTAATCTAACTGAAAAAGACCAGTCGAGAGAAATACAGAAGGTGCCTACTTCAGCCTTTTTTGTTCAATACGGATGCATTTGTCGCAATAATGTTGTTTATGGACAGATGAGCCAAGTAATCTTGTAACCGATTATTTAAATATCGAAGGGGCAGTTGTTTCGCCTTAGAGCGGAAAATATCATCAAATTTAATTTCAAGTTTTGATTTAGGCATCTTTGTTATGGCAGTCTGATAAATATTTACATTGAGAGGCTCTAACAGCGCTCGTAAGAACCTAATCTGAGGGAATGTATTCTATACCATTGTGTTCCGAAGAATGTGGTTAGATCTTGAATAAAAACGTAAAACGCTTGTCTCAGAGGCGAATGGTATATTTTTAGGAAAGTAGAACTGCAAGTATTCAAAACCGAGTTAACAAAGGTGGAAGACGCGTTTCCACATACAAAACATTAATTGCCACAAATTTGGGGAGTCTAATACACAAGCGCAAAGCTTCCCTTTCTAATAATAATAACTGTCTCATTTTGTATGCCGCACTGCAAGAAAATAATACGCACCCGAATTATATAATAGGCTGCACATACATCTTGTAAATCATTATCAATGAACTCCTTCGCAATCCTGCTTTTCTGTTTCCCAATTTTCGTAACCACTCCAAGGCACGTGACGCTTTACAGCCAACCTCGTCTATATGGCTTCTCCAATTTAGCGTTCTATTATATACGATGCCTAGGTATTTCAGGAAATCGACCTGGGGAATGAGCTCGTTACGGTACATTAAGAAAATGTTGACACGATCTTTAAAAGAGAACGGCAGAAGCGCACTTTTATTGACGTTCAATGACATATGGATATTGTAAAGCCACCCTTCTAGCATGCTCATGTATTTCTGTAATGCTTGAAACAATGAGTGCAGATCACTGTTTCTTGTAAAGAAAGCAGTATCATCTGCATACACGTAAATTTGGATATCCCGATGAATTGGAATGGAACTTAGTAATATGTTGAGTAAAACAGGAGATAATACTGAGCATGAAGCACACCTCGTGTCTTCTGATATCTTTTAGGAGAGCATCCATCTAAGAAGCAATAAAATTCTCTGTCTCGCAAAATCTGTAATTCATGATGATATATACTTTGGAAAGCGATAGTCTTGCACCTGCTTGATTAGGATAGGATATTCCACTTTGTCGTACGCTTTAGCTAAGTCTAGAGTGACTAGTGCACAGTATTCGCGGCGATGCCGAGCCAGCTGTATGCGACTTTCCAAAGAAGGACGTCTCTGCTGGTACGGGTTGCTCGTCTTCGTCTTCTTCGTTCACTGGCACATAGCTGGCTCACTGTTCACTGGCACAGAACCCCAGGTGGCAATAGTTAGCGTCATTTGATGACGTGTCGGTCAATAAAAAAAACTGCAACATAGTCACCTTCCCTCCACAACCCAGGTACGAGGGATCTGCCAATTTTTATTTTCATATTTCTTTAGCATACGTGAAATAATATGTGCAATATTTTCATATTGCCGCTTAAGCTCAACGCATAGTCGGCGTAGTTTTTTCCCTCGAGGAGTTCAAGTGGCCCTTTCGAGTGCATCAACAATTTGGTGTTGTCTGTAGGGAGCAAGATTAGGACTTTATCACCCACCTTTAGCTTGTGCGGACGGCTCTTTAGATTGCAGTGTACTTTGTGTTTGGCTCATGCCTTCTCCAGGTCTTCATGGACAAGCTTGCACGTATCTTCAAAGCAGTTCCTCAGATCGACCAGGTACGCGTACGTGGTGCGGGTTTCATCGTCGATACTTTCAGTAGTTCATAATTCTTTGAGGACAGAAAGTGGTCCTCAGATGCGCCCACCATTAATCAGCTGGAATGGCGAGAAGCCTAGACCCACTTGCGGTACCATTCTATAGGTAAAAACAATGGGGAATGTATCTGTCCCAGGAACGAGGCTTTTCCTTGCACATCCTTTTCAACAATTTTTCAGGGTTCTGTTGCACTTTTTTATGAGTCCGTCAGCCAGTGCGTGTTATGATGTCCTTCGAAAAAACTTCAGCCCTTGCCAAAGACCCTGTGTTAGACAGATGTTTGCCCCGCCATATTTAACACAGTATGTGCCTTCTTCCGTTGGTTTGTAATTGAGCTTCTTTTCTTCATTGAATGGTATAAGTATTGTGAACGTAACATATCCAGGCCAGCAGCATTCAATAACTAACTAACTAACTTACTAACTAACTAACTAACTAACTAACTAACTAACTAACTAACTAACTAACTAACTAACTAACTAACTAACTACCCAACTACTAACTAACTACCTAACTAAGTAACTAACTAACTAACTAACCAACCAACTAACTAACTAACTAATTAATTAACTAACTAACTAACTGGCAAAAGAGGTAAATTGATAAATAAATAAATAAATAAATAAATATTCATCAGGGTACGCGACATACCACCCCTTACTCGAAAGGCTTAGGTATACAACACTTTATAATTCTCGGAACTCTAATATTCTGTCTTCGTAGATTGTTCAATTTGTCACTGTGACGTTCCTTAGGTCGTGCTCAGGGTGATGGTGCGACTTTTTTCACAATAATTCTGGTTTGTATTGTTCTCTTAGGTGCACCCTGTGTTGAGAAAGTTACCACAACGCAGGAGCCATATGATGAAGATCTGTGGGAAAATGGCTAATGGTACCATTCAACCTGACCAACTTCGGTATGTACTTTGATGTAAGCTTTGGTGTGCTCTATAGAAACTGTACTCGTACTATCCGAAGTCACATGTATGAGTTGCACGTTTCTACACTAATGCATACGAATGTACATTTTCGCCATTATTAAGGTACCATCAGCAGATATTGCAAGCACCATATTTTTATAAACTGGGTGTGATATTCCAGAAGTGACTGCTACTACAAGGCGTGTCACGCACGAAGTGGTAGTATTCTAGGGCCTCAGGCGGCGAAAAGTGGTTAAAGTTGAGGAATAAAGAAGCGATGCCTGTGAATAGGTTTTTAGCCAAAGAACTTTATTACGTCTCATCATGAGTTGGCCATCCGCACGAAGGTTGTGGCGAAAATAGAAAGAAGTTTGGGATACATTTCACTACCACGAGTAGGATGACAGGATAAGCTGTTTCGCACATGACCCAGAACTCGAAACGAGAGCACATCACAAATATTGAAACTAAATTCATGAAATATGTAAGGAAGGCTTTTTTTATTAGCCCACATATTTTTAAAGCGTTTCGTTTAAGAAGCCTGCGTATTTTCGCAACAGAAGGCGTTGACTTTTTTGTCTAGCTGCATAAGTTTGTTGTTTGGTGCTCGAATTTGCGTATTATCATACACGCACGATTTGCTCGGAACACGCAGTAAAATAATAGCGGCTTTTCCATAGCGCATTGTACTCTCTCTTGAGTCAACTAAAACAATTACATTTGCAAAGTACCCATGAAGAGAAAGAATTGTGGCGGAATCCTTTGTAATGCATTGGAAGCAATGACGACACATTCGTTACAAATTTCCATTCTGTGGCGCATGGTAGTCATTTTACTCTGCTATGACGATATATTACAAGTCAACGTTTCATTTTGCCACACAAAATCTGTACATGGTCGTTTTGCAAAATGGCTTAAATATGCTAGAAGCCCCGGAGTGGATTTGTGGTGAAACACTTCACTGCTACGCAAAGGACTTAACTTCGACGCATATATTGTGTTCTAATTTCTTTTAATGTTAGTCGTCTGGTGGTGGTTACACACACTGGCCGCAATGAACCACGTCCCCAAAATCTGTTGTTGTGATCTTGAAACATACTTTGGTTTAAAATATCTAGCATTTTATTCACAAAAACCACGATGTGATCGTAGTGCATTCCGTACTGTAGAATGTGTGACTATCCCCGCAGGAGCGTCTGTGAGAGCAGGCACTTGGTGCGTAGTGACACCACGGACCCGAGCTAACGGGGGAGTTTCGACTCCCTCCCACGCCTAGCCGTGTGGGGCTGAGCTGTGTTCGGAGAAAAGGGGATCCTGGGTGTTGAGCCGACGCTGGGTGATTAGACCTTTAAGCCTCCCCCCCTCCCGGCAGGGACAACGCACCCCCTTAGCCACGGCTTCACGTAGATGGCACCTTTAAACTGACACACCCAGGAGAAATCGGCAGTCACTTTTCCCCATCTCTGTACCCTACAACTTTTTCTTTATCTCTCACTGTTAGTTGCCCTGTCTACTTCTCGTTTCTATTTGCTTCCAATTTTCCTGGCGGCGAGGGTAAACCCTCTGCAAATAGCCTACCTTGGTCTAGACGCGTTGGGTTATGACAGTGTTGCACGGCCGACGTCTACAATCTTTCAGGATCCGCAATATAGCACCGTCCTCTTGTTGCACTCCGTGGTGGGTTGTCGTCAACGCTGCTGAATGAAAATAAGACCTACATGCATAGAGCATTCCGCCCACTTATTGATCTGTACCGGCTCAAAACGGGTACACACCGATGGCGTAAATTTTTTCAACCAGCCGATAGATATATTTCCTCACTTCCACGTCATTCACTGTGAGAAAACGGGAAAGCAATCCAGGACCGTATCTTCTTTCGTAGTCGCCAGGTGTCTTACCGAAACTCTCGGGGCTGGAAACAAGGTAACGAAAGTGGTCAAAGGAGACCTCCTTCTTGAAATTCGGGACGTAGAAGAATTTGTGAAGGTAGATGACCTCTCAACTTTTGGTGACGTACCGCGATCACAGTAGCACCACACAGATCAATGAGCATAAGTCGCGGAGTGGTATCTGATGCACGCTTACTTGACCTGACCTAAAGTGAACTTTTGGACGGGTGGAAAAGCCAAAATGTGACTAATGTACAGAAAATTATCATCAAAAGAGATAACAACGAAACACCTTCGAAACACTTAATACTCACATTGGCTTCGAGTAAACTGCCGGAATCCATTCAAACAGGGTAGACGAAGACCTCTCTCAGGCTGTACATACCAAACCCTGGTCGTTGCTTCTAATGCCAGAGGTAAGGCCATTACTCTAAAAGCTGTCGTGGTCGCCAGACTTGTGCACAATGTGGAGTCCTAGGCCACGTGTCTGTAAACTGCAAACAACTGCCACACTGTATAAACTGTGAACGAAACCATGCTGCATATTCATGCTCCTGCGCATACTGGACGAAAGAAAAGGAAGTAATTACTTTGAACGGGAAGGAGAACATTTCATTTAGGGAAGCAAGGAAAAGGGTTTCGCCAATCTATGGCCCAACATAAGCTGATGCGGCGCGTCAGGGGGCACCGCCGCACCAGCCCCCGTCACTCCTTCGGCCCGCGCATAGCGAGCGGGTGATTGTGGCACCTTCCCCCAAGGCGGCTGTACTCCGGACTACTCCGCCTACTGACGAACAGAGACCGGAGACTCAACGTCTTCAGGTCTCAAGGTGTTGCCTTACCAGGCGAGACCCAGAATTCGAACTACCAGCTTACACGTGTAAGTATCCAGTGCCTCCGAGGTGGCGATGGATACTCCGGAATATTTGGTGCCGAAAGAGCGGCGTGGCTCCTTGAAGCGCGCCAAGAGAACAAAAAAAAAGCAGATAACAGGGCCTGGTGACGGCGCTCTTACTTGAATTCAAACTCCACACCCAAACAGCCACTCGCTTTTCGTACACACAGCACTACTTTACATTCACCATGAATGTCAGGGGCCTTCTCAGAAACCTTGACGACAAAATAGAAGAACTGGAAAATAGGAGCCGCCGAAACAATATCATTATTTATGGTCTTAAAGAAACAACAAAAACCAGAAATGGTGCAATAACTTGTGACGCGAGAGATATTTTCTGAAATGTTGGGCATCGAAGGGAAATCTGTTGAGCGTGTGCACAGGCTTGGTCTTCAGAAGCCTAACTGCGACCGACTGGTTATATTGTGCTTCTATGATTTTACAGTAAAAATTCTAATATTACGAAACTGTTATAAACTGAAAAATACAGCCATATCTGTATCGGAAGACTATTCTAAGTTTGTTCGTGAAACTTGAAGGAAGCTGTGGCAGGAGTCTGCGCTGAATCGCAGTAACGGAGATGAGGCGACACTTGTTTACGACAAACTTAAAATCAACGGAGAACGCTTGACATGAAATGAGATAGAAAATAAAATGGTACCTGTGAAACGTGCTCGTACCGATGGTCACAAGAAGGCGAGCACTTCTCAAGCGAGAGAGAAAACAAAAGAGCCACTTACGCTGCTTTGCTTTAATGCAAGAAGTATCGTAAACAAAACACAGCAGTTGGAAGAACTGTTGCTTTTGCACGGACCTGATGTAGTGGTCATTACGGAAACGTGGCTAAACCCTTATATTCACGATTCAGAGATAGTGCCACTAGCATACGCACTGCTTCGTACAGATCGGGATGGCCGTGGCGGGGGCGTGGCCATTGCTAATAAACGGAACACGCCTTTTAATAAAGAAAGTAGCATTGCTGGTCACAAAAGTGTGTGGTGTTCAATCCTTATTAATAATGCCCCTGTGTTGATTGGTGGTGTACACCGGTTTCCCGGATGCTCCTGATGAATACCTTGTAAAGCTACAAAACTTTCTTCATGGCTGTGTAGGTGAGCGAACGAAAGTAATACTGACTGGTGATTTTAAAATGCCGGGAATAAACTGGAACGCTTTTGCCATCAGAAATACTGCTGGTAAAGGTTCAGATATACTTTTTGACATTATGTTTAGTCACTCGTAGAAACAGCTGATGATGGAACTTACTCGCATCCATGGGTCAGCAAGTTCAGTGCTTGATCTTGCATTTGTGTCTGGCTCATTAACACCACAAATAAGTATTGAAGAGGGAATCTCTGATCACAAGCTCATTCTGTTGACATTTCGTGGCATGGACAGCCGCGTATCACACGCAACGACGCGCATATCAGTTAAATGTTACTACAGAGCGAATGACAGAAGTGTTATAGATTTTCTTGAAGCATCACAAGACGATTTCTTTAATACGTCATCGGGTGTCGTGGATCTATGGAACAAACTAAAATCTGGAATCACACATTTTGAATCAACCTTCATACCTACTAATCTAAAAAAACTAAGCGTAAAACGCCGTGGATTACGAGAAACATAATCCACCTGAAGAGAAAAGTACAACTCCGCAAACGAAAAAGAAATCAGCTGCGCTCAATGAACTTTCTCGCCACTTCAAAACGGAAATAAAGATGGCAAGAGACCACTTCTTCTCAAGCACTCCGAGTGAGTTCATGACAAATCAACCACGTAGATTTTGGAAGTACTTCTCAAAGCCAAATAGCACAGTAACTAAAATGGAAATATCGGGTGGTCTTGTTGAAGATGCATGGATTATTGCAGATGCTTTCAACATTTACTTCCAATCAGTTTTCACGCATGCGCAGCCTTCATTTTTACCGTCGTCTAACAGTGCAACTCACATGCCAGAGTTAACAATAATAGAGTCTGGCGTACTTCACCTGCTTCTTCAACTCGATGGCAAAAAATCGCAAGGCCCGAATGAAACTTCTTATGCTTTCTTAAGTGCTATGCCGCTCAGCTAACCCCTTTTCTTTCAAAAGATATTTTCCTTATCATTAGAAACAGCGGTGCTTCCTGATAATTGGTTGTGTGCAAAAGTAATTCCTATCCATAAAAGTGAGAACAAACAAGTGATAAACACATACAGGCCAATAATACTGACAAGTACAAGCTGCAAGCTAATGTAACATATAATAAAAGAAGCACTTATGAACTATCTAGAGAAAAATAATCTGCTTTATTCGATCTATCATGGTTTTAGAAGGAAGCTTTCGACCACTACACAACTTTTAGAGATTACTCATGGCTTTGCTTTAGCTATTATTTCTAGACTGCAAATAGATGCAATATTTATTGATTTTTCTAAGGCATTAGACCACGTCCTGCACTTGTTGCTCATACAAAAACTTGAATCATTTGGGGTTAACTCAAAAATTGTCCATTAGATTGCAGCTTATCTTTCCAACCGCACCCAGTATGTTTCTTTTAATAATGTCGAGTCCGACCGTGCCGACGTGTTTTCTGGTGTTCCCCAAGGGTCCGTACTAAGACCAACACTCTTTCCCATATACATCAATGACATCTACACTGCTGTGGAACCAGGTATTACAACGAGGCCTTTTACAGATCACTCCGTCATATACTCTCCCACTAGCGCAACAGAAGACCATGTGAAACTTGACAAATCTTTAGAAAATATTGGGCAATCGTGTGAAAAACATGGTTTGCAAATTAATACATACAAAACCATGTGCATTACAATTTCCCATAGAAAGACACCACTTTCAGTACAACTTCTCTTGGGCATAGATCAAGCACGTAAATACCGTAAAGTACCTGGGGGTCACCATAACATCATCGTTAAAGTAGGATGTCCACATTATTCAAATTTCTGCACGTGCATTCACACAATTAGGTTTTTTAAGGCGTAAACTAACTGAAACTTCCGCTCAAGTTAAACTAACAGCGTACAAGACGCTCATTAGACCCGTCCTGGAATGTGCAGCAATAGTTTGGAACCCGCACCAAAAGAACATGATTGATGCATTGGAAAAGGTTCAAAACCGAGCTCTTGAGTTTATTTTTTCAAAGTATGCCAGGCGGGAGAGTGTTTCCATGCTGCGTTTGCAAGCACGTGTGGCAACTCATGCTAGCCGACGACAATCAGCCAGCCTGAAATTTCTTGTTCTTGTTTCAAACAACCTGGTAAATTTAAATAAGCATGATTACATTAAAGCTCTGCACCGTCACTCCAGTAGAACTAACAATGACAAATGCATGCGCCCATTCCTGTTACGTTGTAACACGTTGAAGTATTCTTTTTTCCCGCAGCTGTAGAGATGTGGAATGACTTGCCGAACAACGTTTCAGTGCACAATCACCTGAATGATTTTCAATCGCTGTTGGAAATTCATTTAGAGGCGTTGCAATAAAACCTGTGCTATCTTTTTGAAATAAAGGATGAAACAGTGTATCGCGCATGTGCTCGCACATTGCTATATGTGCTTAACCACCTGCATCTGTATATCAATGTTACCGTTGATGTTATCATGCTAAGTAGTTTTTTTTAGTGAAACACGTGTGCATTGTTCATTTATTGCTTTATACTGTTATATTGTTATTTTTCTTTTCTTTTTATCTTTGCGATATCAAGTGTTATTTGCTCTGTACGCCCTCTCTTGTATAAGCCTGAAAAGACCTACAGTACTGAATAAATAAAGTAATAATAAGAACATTTACACGATCACTCCACAAAAGTGCTGTGTGTAAATTCAAAACACACCAATGTTCTCCGTAAATACATTATTTTCCGAAAGGACTGTGATGATGCCATGCCATCATCTGGAGGTGTTGCCATTGTAGTGAATCAAAGGATTGCATGCACACACTTTCAACTCCGATCATCTCTTGAGGCAGTGGCTGTTCGAGCTGTCCTTTTCAACAAACTGATCACGCTTTGTACTCTTCACGTACCTCCGAGCCATTACCTGCAACAACATGACTTCCAGTACCTAATAGACGAACTTCCGCAGCATTATGTTCTCCTTGGAGACTTGAATGCGCATAGCAGGCTATGGGGTGAGTCTCGTTGCGACGCGCGAGGTCGACTGATTGAACAGTTCCTTCTCTCGTCCAGCGTGTGTCTTCTGAATCGAAAAGAACCAAACTATTATGATCTCGCTGATCATACCTACACCTCCATAGACCTAAGCATAGTATCTTCGTTTCTTGTGCCGGTACTCCAGTGGCAAGTCATCAGTAATCTGTACGGAAGTGACCACTTCCCTGTACTTTTGTGAACTACAGGAACTGAGTGTCCACCATGAGTTCCCTAATGGCTTATAAACCGAGCCGACTGGGAACAGTTTTACACCATCAATCGTTTAGGTTAGAGTGACATATGTACTTTGAGCATTGATGCTGCTGTCAACTACTTCTCAGCGTTTTTGATTGATGCTGCAACAAAATGCTTCCCGCAAACAAATAGTCACTCGGGAAAACGACGTGTGCCATGGTGGAGTTCTGAATACGAAACGGGCGCAAACAGCAAAACAGAGCATGGAGGTTGC
>WOVY01004889.1:0-34972 GCA_013436015.1 Rhipicephalus annulatus
ATCAAAGGAGATACTCCTGTTTCATGTAAAAGACGACGCTAGTATTCCTGAAGCGCGTTTGCTTGAAACACGTGTTCATCGAATACCCATAATTTTGTTTGAATAAAAGATAACAATAATATGAAGATAATATATGACTTCCGTTTTCTACATCAGGGTCACGAGTTTCACGTCTTATGTGCCCTGCAGGACGAAAGCCTATTAAATGATTTCTAATTTGCTCTGCCCTGTGATGGCCTCCTAATGTATTGAGCATGTACCTGTTTCTGACTCATCACTGCCCACAGTCAAGTTCTTCATATCTTGTTATGCATCCCGGCACTCCAATAACAATATTATGCCTGCCGCATTACATGACCTGGCCCAGACATGTATGCTATACAAATCTAATTATGAGCCTGTTGACGAACACAAAATATTCTTGCTTTTTTTCTTTCGTTGCTATTAAATGACTCCACCCGGGCCAAGCACTCATCTACAAACTTGTACATAGCACAGTATAAGCACTCCAAACATGGCTCTAAAGCGAACCACTGAATTTTTGTTTTCCACGAATACTAGCAGCAAATACTAATAATAATGATTTATTCTACTTTCCGACTATAGTATTTTATATTGTAGAAACTGCATTTCAAATGCAGTGCCATTTTCACGCCCCGTATTGTGCTTTTGTGCATGGATTAACTGACTGGCACCTGAATTGAAGCCATTGGCGATTGGATTAAACACGGTGGCACTTGAAATAAAATCACTGGCACATGGCCTGATTGAGTTGGCGTTGGATTAAATATGTTGGGGCTTAGATAAAACGTTTGGCACATGTATTAAAGAATTTGGCGCTCAGATTATTTCAACGGCGTGCAGATTATCTAAGCTGCCACTTGGATCAAAGTGAGCGGGAAAACCTGTAGTTTCCTATGGAACTTCTGTAACTAGTTTTGAAGACATTTCTGAATTCGCATAGTGTAAAGTAATGGCACAATAGCAAATAGCCCCATTAAGCTGCACCAAAAAAAAGTTGTACCAGGACAGAAATTATTTGTGACAAAAACAAAAGTAAATATTACTGCACAGACTAAGCCACAGGAGAGGGCCTTTGTGGTCCTTGTGGGCATTTATAGAAATCACCTACATGTTCTCATCATTATCATACATTTGGGTATGAATTCTAATCTTTCCCATGTAACACCATCATTGTGGGTGAAGTGTGCCTGTTCTGTGCATTGCACTCAAGCTAGATAAGCATTTTTCCAGCTAAAACATGTGCCCACACCATAGGTCGGCATAACTTGTGGAACTCACTCAGGCTCATTCATGAAATATATCAGCCTGTTCAATTTGCTTGCACCACGTGAACCAGTTCACGATGTTCTGCGCCTCGCCATTCGTTTCAGCCGTGCAGCATTGACGACCTCTGAATCCTGCCATTCATTTCTAAAGGTGCAGAAGAGATACAGCTCTGGTTCACGATTTTCCCGCCCCTCCCACACTGACAGTGCCGGCTTGGTGCAGCCGCGCGTGCAACTGAGCAGACGAGGCAACACTTTGGTGTAGGCACCGTACCTGCCTCCACTAACACGATGCGTTTTTTTGCAAAGAAGTTTGTGCCTCATAAACTGTATGCATAATCATTTCGCCATCGGTCAGTGTTAGCTTAACGGTGTTAACTAAGCGAACAGAAATAAGGCCTGCATCAGCACTTCGTCATTCGTTTTGGGTGTTGAACTGTGCCTTCACCACTGAACTCGCACTTCACAATTTCTGAACTTTGCATGAACAGCCGTGAACCGGTTTCAATTGATGCAGGTAAATCAAATGACCTTGTATTTTGAACTTTAGACTCATTTTACTCAGACTCACAAAACTTTTTTTGAGCTGAACTCACTCAAACTCTCTTTCACACGTATTCATTTATTTAACAATACTGTAAGCCTTTATACAAGCACATACAGGTTTAAAGCCGGACTCACTCAGACTCAAACTCACCAAAACATTACTCAACCGCACACACTCAGCCTCAGAAGCACGGCTGGACCTGAGTCTGAGTGAGTACTACTGAGTCAACTCATGAGTTCATCAGCCTAGAATTAGCTTCTTTGACTGTGGTGTTAATGCTCTTTAACACCAATATCTGCCGTAATCGGTGCTCTTCTTGGTGCCGCTTCACACAACATTTTCGAAAACGAGTTCCAAGTGCTTTCAAACCAGTAAAGTCATTTTTCTTGGAGGAGATGATAAGGTATAATAGTCAAAAAATTCCCTGGAAGACTTAGCTTGGGACTGTCAAGGCACCCTCTTGTGTAAATCGCACATCTATTTAATAAATATTGAAACGGTGTATGTACAATACTGCTTGGAATACCTGTGAATAGATGTGAGTATAAATGTGAATCTAGGTAAGGCTGAGTAATGCTGAAAATGTCTAGGTGGAACCTCAAGTCGGCAAAATAAAGTGGAACTCACTCAAGAAATATATTTTGCGCTTTAGACTCACTCGGACTCAGACTCTCAAAAATTTTGCTTAGCCAAACGCGCTCAGACTTAAACTCACTAAAATTTTCTTCAAACAAACTCTCTCGGACTTCGACTCACAGATATATTGCTTATCCAGACTCGTAATGTGAGTCTGAGTGAGTCCGTGTGAGTTGGCCAATGAGTGAGTTCGGCGACCTATTTATTGCCCACACTCTCTCCTCTTTTTAAAATACTGGTAACGGATGCAAACTTACACTTGTCTTTAACCTTGAAACTTACCATAAATGTTACTGCTCTCTATAATTTATTAAAAAGCAAATAGCGAACTCGAATTCATTAGAAAATAATTAGCCAAGGCTATTTAGATCTTTAGATACACCCACGAAAAATGTTCTCACAACATCCACGACTTTTCTATGCCTTGATAACTATGGACAGCTTTCAACTTTATTGCATTGTCTGCCAGGCCCCACAGGTACTCATGAGTGACAATTCAAGTGCTGAGAAGGCTGCCCTGCAGCAGACATGGCCGTCAGCAAGGCAGCTTTTGTGCCATTTTCTTGTGGCACAAGCGGAGTAGCGCTGGCTGACGACATCTCACAACTCTGTCGACAAAGACCACAGGAGACGATTCATGCTTGCCTTCCAGCTGGCAAGTTTTTTTACAATCTAGTTGTAACTCTAGCTCTAAGATACGAGGTGCATTTGTTGCATCTGCACTTAGTGAACAAATTCACAATGGTCTGCTATTCTGGAATTCGTTTCGTGTTTCCAACATGATGGCACTGGCATTGCAGCATAGGTGTATAAAAAGCACAGCTGTCCTGCAAGGCTAGTTCATAAATTACCTTCACTTCCTCGTGCAATAATTTGGAGTGTATGGCGCACAAGATGCCCTAATCTGCAGATGACAACGCTGACAGGATTTGTGTCCATTTTAATCACATTTAAATAGTACACCAGTAAACGTCTGGTGGGTTCAAATGATTTGAAATGCCATAAAATTAGGCTTGTACAAATATTCAAATGCTTCGAATATTCAAACAAATAATGCAGTAGTCAAATTTGCTTTGAATCGAAGTTAAATTGTTGAAAGTTTTGAATTATTCGAAACGAACAAATAGGTTCATAGTAGTCCACATGTAACACTCTGTAAAGGTGGTTTCACGGCAGTGGAGGGCTGCTAAACCATAAAAGCATTTACCCAAGCATATTAGACCACAGTAAAAGTGGTTTCACTGCAGTGAACTACTGTTAAGCAGTCAAAACACGTAATCAAGAGAAATTCGCACTGCAGCAAAGCCCCACTTGAAGGTTTTAATAAAGAATTACCCTGACATCGATTCTGCTTTTTTTGTTTTCAGTTGAAAAGCTCGTTACACAGACTTATATGCTCTAAGTAAAAAAAATTAAAACCCAGCATATTTTACTGGCTATTACTTGGACTGTACCAAAAGTCGAATGCTGTACCATTCAAAGTTGTCGCCACTTTCTTTGATGAAAAAAAATTGGCCTTTGAATAGGCCCTGTTTCAATTTTTAAAGATCTGTGCAAGTTTGTTTGGCCATGACAAATATGCCCCATTTTGTTTATAATATGCAATATATATACTATTACAATTCAATTAGAAATTATTCGACTAAAATCACTATTCGCTTCGACTTCACTTCGAACCTAAAATTCCCTATTCGCACAAGCGTACAGAAAATGTCAGCAAGCATCAACTTTTATGGACCACCGTTTGGCAATTCGTAGAGCAGACCGCGGCAATCAATTTCCAGATTACAGCGCTGGGCCCCGTGCACAGCCTCCATTTCGGAAAACGATTCCCGCGCTCCTTTCCTACACCTGACCAATCCTCCTTTCATGCACAGTGACACAAATTCGCCGATCGGCGACTTGACGAAGCACGCAGCTCATCGAGTGGGTTAAACCAGTCACGAGGGCAGGCTAAGCTTTTTCCTCCATTTGAAAGAAAAGGGTGCGAGACCGCGCGAAAACTTGAAACTAGCTGAAACCAATTTTCTAACCCTTGTGAATTCCTTCATAAAGCTTTCGCAAAATCCTTGGGGCAGCATGTTCACGGAGCAAAGGTCACATATTTTTGATTTTTGGTTTTTTGGGGTTGTTTACTGGCCCTTCGAACAGGTGCAAGCATGTGCAGATCACAAAGTGATTTCAATGCAGACAGTGAAGCAGGCTAATGAATCTGTATTATGGTGCAGCTTAAAAAAAGTGAAAATATGCAAATACGAGCACCTCATTGAAACATTTCCTGCTATCTAGAGGTCATGTATGCAGACACAGCAGAAAAACTTGAAGCTGCCACTGCCGAACGGAAGGCCCTACAACACGAGGCCTTCGTGTCTAGAATTCTGACATTCTTGCGCCGACAAGAAGAGTGGGTGCAGCTCTACCATTTGGACGTGTTGACAAGGGACCACAACACCAACAATTTTGCGGAGGCTACCATACGCGTGCTCCAAGACTTTATACTGAACAGAGTCGAAGCATTTAACGCAGTCGCACTCGTAGACTCGGTGACTCTGGTATGGGAGAAATACTTTGAAAGCCATATCCTCCGCCACGCCTACAGCCGTGTTCCAGCCCATCAACTGCTGTACAAGCGGTTGCTGTCGAGAATGCCAAAAGACGCAGCCGAGGCCATCCAAGTGGTAGGCCAGGGACAGTCCATTGTGCCTAGTGCCACCCACCCCAGCTCCAGTTATGAAGTCTATGCCGACATAGGATTATGCACGTGTCTTTTTGGTAAGCAAGGTGCATTTTGTAAGCACGAAGCTTTGGTGCAGAAAAAGACGGAGGACTGTTTCCAAATGCTCCGGCACTGAGTACTGACGACCGCTACCAACTAGGACAGCTGGCCCTGGGCGAAAAGTGTCCCCCCAGGATATTTTTCGAACCCTTCTAAAAGGAGGAGCTCAGCAGTAGTGGCAGAACCACGGAAGGTACCAGTGCCCAGCAGGAGGAGCCAGACGAACTCCAACCAATGCAAGGCACCAGCGTGCAAGAGGCCACACACGTCGCACCTGTACCGTCGGTGCCTGATGCGGCCCAACTTGCCCAGGTAGGACAAGCTCCTTGAAAGGGCCCTCAAATACTTTTCCAATAAACATAGGGAATGCTACTGAACAGTAGTCAAGGCTTCTTTTATTTTTAAGCTTATTATTGTGCTCCATCGCACTAACGAATTTACAATTTCATATTGGTGGATGTCATCATTATGAGGGCGATTTCAAGATTTCAACACTACCGGTGTCGTATTGTTCCATGTTTGGGACGACAGGTCACCAATTGTTGGTATTAGCAGCACTTCCACTAGCAGAATAATCAGAACAGGTGACAGAAAAAACTTAACTTAAACTGAGTCCTCAGCTTTAACTTTATTCCCGAGCAGTTGTCTGCAGTGAGAGAGGAGCAAAATAATTGTGCAGTTCTTGTTGTGTGCTGTACACGTGAAGTATATTTGTTTCACCACTTTTGGTGCAGGTCCAAGAACATGCATATGAGTTCCTGGAGGTCCAGTTGCGGCGTGTGCATTCTATGAATGCACACAATCCAGCTTACCTTGATATCGTGAAGGGCCTTGGAGATGAGTTTGCTCGTGTTCAGAACAGCAGCGATGGGACAGGACTGATGCTGGCACTCTAGACTACAGCTGCAGCAAGACGTCGCCGGGCCCCTCACATAAGGGTGCAACTGACCAGCACTGCTAAGCATAGGCCAGGGCTTACAAGGGGGTCGAAGAGGGTCCCTACTTGGCGCCCAGCAGTTGAGCCAGCTGCCAAGAAAGCAAAGAAGAGGCCCCATTCTTTGAGCCACAACATAGAGTAAAATGTGCCTGGTGCAAGACTGCACTGAATGGCAGCTGCCTCCAACCAACTGGGTGCACGACAGTTCTAGGCACAGAGCCAACTTAGTTTCAAACATAATTTTTAGCGTTTTATGTGGCGAAACGATGACATGATTGTGAACCACACTGCAGTGGGCGACTGATGATATGTGGGGTTTAACGTCCCAAAACCACCATATGTTTATGAGAGACGCCGTAGTGGAGGGCTCCGGAAATTTCGACCACCTGGGGTTCTTCAACGGGCTCCCAAATCTGGGCACACTGGCCTACATCATTTCCGCCTCCATCAGAAATGTATTCACCGCAGCTCGCATTCAATCCCACGGCCTGCGGGTCAGCAGCCAAGTATTTTTGCCACTAGACCACCGCGACGGGGCCCACAGTGGGTGACTTCGAATCAAATTAGGCCATGTGGGATTCTTTAAAGTGCACTTAAGTCTAAGCGAAGGAGCAGCTCACCACCACCGCTGCACTTGATGCTTCATCTTTTATTGAACCAAAGCGAGAACAACTCCTCGCATTAGCTGTAATATCACAACCTTACAATTGGTCACCTTAGCCACAGGCATATGAATTTGGCTCTGCACTACTACCTCAGTATCATGCATACAGCCTTGTCAAAGCTGGTATTAAAGAATGGTGCCCACTAATCCCACTAGTTCCTTGGATCCACCAGGTGTGGCCCTTACAAGTCACAATCAGATACTCATCAATGTTGTGCAGTAACATTGTGCTATTCCACCATGAGTGACTTTTGTTTCGCCTTACCGTCAGGAGTTATGAGGTCTTCAATTGTGTTTTTTTGAGGGGCGGGGGGTTAATGTCCTAAAACCACGACACTGACAGTATTGTTATGTACCGCTTACCTAGAAAACGAAGAAGTGAGAAGACTAGGTGGTGCCTGCCCTGGCCATTGTGGTTGTTTTTACCCGCTCTACTGTTACTGTGAATATTGTGACTACACTCGTTTTCTGTCATCTCTCCGTAACATCTTTGGTGGAGGTGCTGGGCACATCAGGAGCACACAACAGAACTTTGCAGCGGGCGTGTTCTTGGACAGTCCATCATGCCGGCAGACAATTCTGCTGATCCAGTCCTCGCTATGCCGAATGCACCCAGTCACGTCATGACCCACCTCCGAGACCCAGGTCCCATCTGCGGGACTTATAATGGTCACGTGGAGAAGTGGCTTGCCAACTAAGAGTGCAGCAGCAAGACCAATCGCTGGGATTCGACTTTGATGCTTGCAAACGTCAAGGGTAGGTCCAGTGTGTGGTTCGACACACACGAGGAGAATGTTAACGTACGTAACAAAAAAGACGTATGTAAACAAAAAAATGAAACACCTTTTCGGAAAGCCCGTTGCACGCCAACATAAAGAACTCTCGTGCGGAGCCGTACATGGTTTACACACAAGATGTCTTAGTCTTGTGCAACATATACGTTGTAACATGAGGCAGCTGGCTGTTCGCCTTTTTTATTTGGCTGAAATCCAATGTTGCTTATGGACACCAATGATGCCTCCTTCAACATGCCCACCCACTGAATATGCTCAATAAGCTAAAGCCCCTGCCGACAATACACATCAACTTGTGTGCATTCGGCTAACCGACTCACGAACGGGCCAACAATTTCGTTACGAGAGCAGTCATACAAACACCCACTTTTCTCCAGGATTCCTGTGCTGTGGTCTCCAGCACGCTGTATTGGGCTTTTTACAAAGCTACTGTTCCCGCCCTCCGAACCGTTCCCTGTGCACCACCAAGTGACCGACGTGAGATAAGAAAGTGAATTGTCTTTGTCCTCTTCGACTCAACCCCGAACCAACATTGTTTACGTTGTACGTCTGAAGCCATGTCATACACCGGGCTACCGCAACGCACAAGTATAATAACCACCACTATAACGTCTTTCTCTGACTGCACCGAGGCAGTGACTTCACCGCCGGAGGGTAACGTTATGTGCCGCTCACATAGAGAGGACGAAAACGTGAAGGACTAGGTGGTGCCTGCTCTCGCTATCTTAGTTGTTTTTACCCGCATTACTGTGACTGTAAATATTGTAAATATACCTGTTTTCTGTCATCTACCAGTAACAATATCATTTATGAAACACCCGTTGGGGCACATACATATTTTTGGAGAAGGTTTTTGGGCTATGATTCTATTTCGGGCCTTACAAGGTTTCACAGCGAATCACTGAAGTACCCTATGAGGTTCTGCCAGAAGGCACCTCAAGAAACTGGTATCAGCTTCCAGAAAGTGTAGTCGCGCGCGTTTCTAGACTTTAACCGTACTTTTCTTGTTCCGACTCGTCTAATTAGCTACATTACTGTGTATTGACAACTTAGCAAGGTTTCTTGTATTTCACCCTCTCCATTTTGCTGTTTGCTGTTTATTCTTATTTGATACTTTGCTTGATAGCGGCCTAATGAGCTAGTTTGTGTTATGACACGCCGTCCCATTGTATAGTGCACTCATCCTCTTTCTTTCATTCCAATGTGCTGCATCGAGACTGCCACCGCGGCCGGGATTTCAATGACGCAACCTGCAGGTCGCCACTAGATGTGGTGGGTTGGTCCTCAGTGCTGTCGGCCCACATCCCTCAATGTATAAAACGGTACCAGAACACCACTTGTCACCACCAAGTTCCCTGCAATGCACACTTATGCGTCAACCCGGCAAACTACCTGTGCTGTCAGCATTAGTATGCCCTTCTGTGAACACCACATCATCCAGTGCACCATTATATGATGGCCAACTACCGAGCCCACATTTTTAGTACCGATGTGCCACTTGCATTTTCAATTTTAGCTCAAAACAACAGAGCCCTGCTCTAGTCTTAAGATGGCTGAGCCGAAGTGCAGTATAGTGCTTTCTGGTCAACAGAAAGTCAAATTGATATTGCCTGTGTATGCACCATGCTGCATTTGTGTACTTTACACATATTGGCATGACAGCATCATGTCGACAGTGTCCATTTAATATACGTGCCTGCCATGCCACTTCCACTAAAATTCTAACAAAGACTTTGTGCTTTTTGAATCAATACTTCTTTGCAGACTAGTTGGTTTCATACTTGAAAACTCCGCTTGCAGTGCAAGCCGAAGGAAAAACGAGAAGGGGGACAGGGAAGAGTACGCTCTTTCCTGTCTCCCTTCTCGTTTTTTTCAGCTTGCACTGCAAGCAGAGTTCTTTTTGCTTTTCCAAATTATTACCATGTCTGTTCATACATGAACTCACCAATGTATACATTCACGTACGTCTATGCTTGACGCATAAAGTGTTATATTTGTTGTGCCATTCTCCTGTAAATACCTTCAGTGTTCTCTTATGGGACAGTTTTCATGTTAATAAATTGTTATCTCATGTATTGCATATTTATTTTTGCATGGGTATAGTGGTTACAACAGTTGGCAGCTGTGATTTTAGTAAGCTTCGCCCTAATGCATTCTTTTATTGAAGAAGCCTCTCAAAGGAGACATCATGCAGAGTAGAGCCGCATGAAGTGCACTCAACAGTTTCATAGAGAAGGGTGGCAGATTATTTTCAGATCACATAATACACAGGGGGCGAAAAAAAAAGCGACAACCACAAACGGGCGAGGATAACTGCGAGTCTGACTTGCCTTCACCTGAACACGGGGCCGTATTGCAGTGAAGCCAGAAAAAAACATCTGCGAAGAGCTCTTTAATAAGTTTAATTCTCTTGTCTTAAATTAGTTCGACTAAAGACAATGTCTTGAGGCTGCATGCTTTTCTTTGAGCTTCAACAGTGTTGTAGTGACGCACGACAAAGTATGCGCGCAGGCTTTCAAGGATTTTAGGATCACACGCATGCATCACCACTACATTTCTGTCCCTGTTGCCCGAGCACAGTTCGTAGCCTTATTTAAAACGACAGTATCAGAAACGGGCTTTCAATAACCGCATGCTGAGAATCAACAAAAACTCACCAAGTGGAGTGCAGTAATCT
This sequence comes from Rhipicephalus annulatus, assembly GCA_013436015.1. Lineage (NCBI taxonomy): Eukaryota > Metazoa > Arthropoda > Arachnida > Ixodida > Ixodidae > Rhipicephalus > Rhipicephalus annulatus. The sequence continues at coordinate 10,321 of WOVY01004889.1, forward strand.
CCGGTGTGGCGTTTTTCGCAGCAGGCCTAGGTGTATCAGGCGTAGCCAGTCGACTCGGCTTCAATGCATCTTGAACGGCGCGGCTTTGCGACTCGGCAGTGAAAGGTGGGGCACACGCTTTCTTCATGAGTATCCAACTCGGCGTAGGGCGTTCGTTCAGTGGGAGGTGGGCGCACACGCTTCTTTCGCGAGTATTCTACTCGGCGCAGGGCTTCTTTCCGAGCACTTGGCAACAGGCGTAGTGGCGACTCGGCTTCATTGCGTTCTGAATGGCGCGGCTTTTCGGCAGTGAGAGGTGGGGGCACACGCTTTATTCACGAGTATCTAACTTAGCGCAGCGTGATCGGTCAGACGAGCCGCACACGATTATTTCACGAGCATCCGATTGCAGGGCCATATGCTTTGGCAGGGCTTCCTTCCCGCGAGCGCAACCCCACGCTAGCTGCAGCAGCAGCCTCCCGGCAACGCTATGCGAAAGTGCGGGGAGCTAAAGAGCGATGACACAGTGAGGCTGGCGGAAATGCATAGCCTCCAAGAGCGCTGGGCCGCGGTGCATTATGGGGGGCTCTATCCGCTCGCCTTTGTAAACTCGCCGCCCGGCCACTGGTAGGTGTTCTGTGGCCCGGCGCGACCGTCGAGACGGCGCGTCCCCTCTCTGCCTCGCCTTCAGATGGAATGTGTTGCGTACGGCAGTTTTGCATTCGAGAAATTGTGCGCATCTTCGGAGAAGTTTTCCTTCCTCTGTGGGTCGCGCTCACGCGGAGACTTCGTTGACTCCGTGCCCGCACTAACGATTGCAGGGGGCCTTATTTATGGATCTTCGGACGCGGTTAACGTTCATTGGCAGTGTGCGTACACGCGGTTATCGCGGACAGCCGAATAAAACGGTAGTTAACGAGTTGCGTTAAGTGTGTTTTTGTACTAGCCCGCGTTATGTTAATGACAGAATAAATTATCAAGGGCAATTGGGCGCTTATTTCACATTGTGTCTGCACTGTTGAAGGCATAATAAGGCGCCGAAAAGTGAAGCGAGGGTAGAGAGTGAAACGGCGATGCGAACAGGATCCGATTACGCTATCGCATACTATACTATTGACGGCGAAGCTCAACCGTCCTCCAAGCGTACCTTTTTTTTCCTAATGGGGCACTGAGAAGGCGAAGTTTGCACACAGCTTCGCGCTTGAGAGGTCATGAGATCACTTAAGGTTTTCGTTCAAGGCAACCTTCACTTGAGGGACAACGCAGAGATAGAAACTGCAAAATCGCTGCGCACAATGTGCGTAGCGCACACAACGTGCTTTCTCTCGCGGGCCATTTCAGCGTTTTTTTTTTTGTCGCTTGCGCAGTGCATTTCTTTTTTCTGAACCGGCTCGCGCGGCGATTTTCGTTAAAGGACTTCTCAAGACCTTGTTGTTTTACATGTATTATCAGCGCGTTGTGTAGACTGAAGGCGCATGAGGTAAGTGCAGCAAGAACGGTAGCTGTACCCTCAACTCGACTTTTGCGCGGTCACCTCGCCCTCCCCCCCAAACATCTGATGTAGGATGGCTCCTACATCAACTAACTGAAGGCTTTTACGTACAGGAAGCTTGCATGCCATAGTGCCCGTTATTTCCAACGTATTGAGGATGCCGTTGCGTTGGTTACAAATATTTATCACACTCATAGTAACTCACTCATGTTCTTACTCGTTGCTACTCACACTCACTGCAACTCACTCACCTTCGCAGTCAAGTCTACTAACACTCATGAGTACTCACCCACGTTCGTACTTACTCCTACTCACATTCATGAGCTCTCACTCACTCCTAATCACACTCATGAATACTCACTCACGTTCATACTAACGAATACTCACACTCATCAGTACTCATTCATGTTCAAACACCTACTCACACTCATGAGTACTCACTCACGTTCATACTCTCTCCTTCTCACACTCAGAGTACTCACTCACGTCCATACTCACGGATACTCACACTCACAATACTCACTCACGTTATACTCAATTCTACTCACACTCAGAGTACTCACTCACATTCATACTCACGTATACTCAAACTCAGTGTAGTCGCTCACGTTCATACTCATTTCTATTCACACTCAGAATACTCATTCGCGTTCATACTCACTTCTACTAACACTGGAAGTACTCATTCACGTTCATACTCACTCTTACTTATACTCATGAGTACTCACTCTCGTTCTACTCACTCCTACTCATACTCATCAGTACTCACTCATACTCACACTCAACATGTTCAAATGAGTATGAATGAGTGTCAGTGAGTGTACTCATTAGTGAGTATGCCGAGCTATGGTCATGAGCGCTATGTGGCAGTTATCTTGGAAAACGAAGCGCGAACGCAAGGCGATGGGTAGGCGCCACCAGCGTGTCGTCTTAGTAAAGCGTTGAAAACTGTTGCCTTTTCGGGTAAGCGTTGCATTGTCAGCGCAGCATGATAAACGCTACGGCCCTTAGATTTACCTATGTATGCCTTTTGTTCGTAAAAAGACACACAAACAGAATATTGACGCGTTGTTATGGTGCCTCAGATATGTGCAATAATTGTTTTTTATTCGAAAATCGCACAAGTATGAAAGCTGAATCTTGAGAAATATTGGTGGGTGCTGTGGATGGGGTCGGCCGGTTAAGATATCGTTAAGGGTGGACAAACATAAAAATGTAAAGACATACAAACAGATAGACACACATACAGACCAAAACTTTTGCGCCGAAGGTCCCGTAGAAAGACTATCATCTTTAAAAACTCCCAAGCATTTCCCCTAGGGCGAACATAGTTAAGTGCGGATGCACGGGGGGATGCTATGAGGGGGAGTAAAGTTCAAATTCGTTGGCATTCGCCAGTAAGTTAACGTAACACTTGAGCTAGTGTCTAGAAATATACTGCCTAAAGTGCTGAGCGCGCGCATTCGGTACGAGAGAGGGTGGCCCCGCATGTGATGACTGCACTCAGATGCCACAAGCGGCGCTGCGTGTCCAGAAGGTTCACGTACGCACGAAATTCATCTCGTCCTGTTGCTGCCGGAGCCTCGCCGCGTTTAAAATCAGTGTGTTACAGCTACCAACTGATTTACTGTGAAGTTCGACCACGTCATATACACTGCAACACCCTGAAATGTTAAAAGGTAAGCGACAATGCAAAGAAAGGACGTGTATTGTGCCGCTGTGTCAAAGAAATTTTCGGTCGAACAAGGAAAAGGTGCCTTGTTCCCCGCACTAACGAATCCAGCGCGGTTACCCGGATGAAAAAGTAAGATCAAGAGGGCAGACAGAAGGCTGAATTCGAAGGCTGTCTTGTGAGAAAAGCATTCTGAGAGTGACTCCAGTGAAGTATTTTTTCGGATTAGGGTGAACGGTGTTGGGAACGCAATCGCCGTTTAGGCATAATTCAAATATCAATATTTATCTGAAAAAAAAACGCAAATATCCTTTCGAATTTCATTCACACAGTTTTTCTCCCACTTCAACGTCCGACTCCGTTTCTAACAACGTTTTGGGTATCATATGCGTCGACTGTCAGATTGTTCATTGGCATGTTATCATTCATTGTTTTCACCCGAATCCTAATAGAATACAGGCTAAGAAGTAAAGGTTTTTGGGTCTTCTGTGATAATTCTTGCTCTCAAGAACAAAGCACATATTTAAAAATAACTCTGGTGGTTATACTGTCAATGGTTTTTAAGATTAATTTCTTTGCATACCGCAACCACTTTTAGCATCTATCTATCTATCTATCTATCTATTATTCCAACTATCTATCTATCTATCTATCTATCTATCTATCTATCTATCTATCTGTCTGTCTGTCTGTCTGTCTGTCTGTCTGTCTGTCTGTCTGTCTGTCTGTCTATCTATCTATCTATCTATCTGTCTGTCTGTGCGCCTATCTATATATCTATCTATCTATCTATATATATATATATATATCTCTCTGACTACCTATCTATATATCTGTCCGTCTATCTGTCTATCTGTCCGTCTGTCGATCTATCTATCCGTTCATCTGTCCGTTCGTCTATCCGTCCATCCGTCGGCCCCTCCGTCCATCCGTCTGTCTGTCTATCTGTCCATCCGTCTATCTGTACGTCCATCTGTCCGTCCATCTGTGTTTTCGTTCATCCATCCACCCGTCTGTCTGTCTGTGTGTCTGTCTGTCTGTCTGTCTGTCTGTCTGTCTGTCTGTCTGTCTGTCTGTCTGTCTGTCTATGAAATCGCCTACGTCTTTGTGCCCTCACGATCCCCCCTTAACTTAGGGTAGTCCAAAATTAGTGTGGGCGCCTAAGATGGTTTGATGAATATGACTCGCTGGTCCTGACATGAATAATTTCACAATCCCGTCACGTACGCCACTAAGCCCTTCTCGCCACATCTTCTTTAACGCGTGAGCATTAAGCTGGTATTGGCAACGTTGACCCTGCGAATGCAAATAATAAATGTTTGTGTCCTAGCCGAGAAATCGAATCCAAGCAGTCTGCCGGGAAACCAAGTATTCTACTACAGAGCCACGGCAGGTCTTCGAAATAATTTGCAAGAAGAGTCAAACGTTCGAGAACCGCCAATGCTGGTTCCAGCGTTGACTATCCGGTTTCTCGTATATATTTAGCACCACTTTATAATGTTTCACTAAATAAAAAATTGCAAATGATCAAATCAAGCCTTTCACTCATATCCATGATCATTTTGCCTGTCGGGTTGGTATACCCATCTATATCTTCTATGTGCGCATTCATATCTCATAGTGTAATTATATCGCACTCTCCTCCTATCTCCTGAATGTCATTTGATATACACTCTACCATTGTCTGGTTTTCCTCTCTGGTCTTTGCTCTCGTCCACAAGGACACGAAACCAAGGAGTGGCATTTGCCCCGCCACTTTCCCTTTTAGCCATGAGTGTTCCTTGCACTCTCTTGACCCTTTGCCAGTCTGTACTTTTATGAATGAATTGCCCAATACCACCCCCCTTTCTGCTGCCTTCTGTTCTATTACATTATTCCTACGCGTAGTCCGGATTGTTAGGAGGTTGTTCCATGTCTCTGAGTTGTGTTTCTACAAAACCGTATACCATCGGCCTTTCCTCCCTTAGCATTTCTTCTATCTCTTCCCACTCCAGCCTGTTGCTACCACCCTTCATGTTAATATACCTTATGTCTGAATTGGCTCGGCGCGCGTGGCTACGTTTTTTTCTGCTCCGGACTCTGCCTATCTTAGATGCTGGTGCCACTTTGGAATCGTATCTGTCCATACCACATGTCAAAGAGTCTCCCTGGTTGTTTTCCTCGTTACTAGCTATCATGCACCCCGAAGGGCCCACTTGCCTTCCAAAAAAGCTACTGCGCGTACTGCAAGTCGCCAACCCACCTCATGACCTAGCCACTCATCAAAGTGAATTCTGTCTCGTTAAAAATCACCCCACCTATGCACCTCTCTGTTTATTTCCACGACATCAAAGCCTTTCTCTCGACTCATCCGCCATATCTCTTGGTTTGCGTTGACAACCACTCTTTGCAGGTTGCTATCACGCACTGGTACCTCCGGTATCGTGAATATCACTACCTGTACCTGAGGAGAAGTGGCGCGCATGTCATCGACGCCTTTCGCCGGTGTGGTTGCTAGTCCTGATGTGTCTTCATTTAAGACATCGTTTAAACTACCTGAAATTATCACGAGGTTTCGTCTATCAGCGGTAGTTTTAAGTTTTGTGCTCGCTTGCCTCATGACTGCTTCCAGCTCTGCGTCCTGGGAACGCCCCTATTGCAACCCTCTTGTCACCACTTACCCTCTCTGTGATGGCTTCTGTGCATCGATTTAAATTCGAGTTCCTGACGATTATCACATGCTGTGACTTTTCAGCTTCAGCATCCTGCACCTGGGGGTTACTTGCACCTGTGAGGCCAGCTGCTTTGTCCCCTCCCAGCCCCACCACTACGTCGCTGAAGCCGGGCCTTGTGACGATTGAACTGGCTGAACCTGTTTTTTCCAAACTTGCTTGCTCTTTCTTCTCCGCCGTTCTGGTTGCCAGTTCCCTACTGTTCTCTCCGTAGGCCACTCCTCTGTTAACCCTGGCTAGTGCTTCCTCGGCGCACTTCAGCCTTTCTGTCATACCCCTCATTTTCTCTTGCTCTGTCGACAACGCAGTCTCGAGCTCGGTGATTTTAATCAGCAGGTCACTCTGGGAAACCATCATTTTCTTCAATTTCTCCCATTTTTGCTCCACCCACTCGAACAGCAGTGCACCATGCGGGCACCACCGGAAGTCATCAGCTGCGGGGCCATCTCCTAGTCTGCACTCAGCACACTAGGTAGTATATTTCTAGACACTGTAGTTGAACTAAACTGAGTGCAGCGGCTGGTCGCACGCCACTTCCTTTCAAGGCTAAGACCATTTAATTGAACTATGTAACCAAAATATGTAACTCAAGAAAAAGTGTAATCCAAATATTGTAAATTCTCTACTAAATTAAAGATAGTTTGATTGAAGTCCGGTCGTTATCTACCAGGATCGAGGGTGTGGTACGACTTCGTGGGAACGCTGCGTTCCAGGCCTGAACAGTTCGTGAGCCAAACCCAATGATTTATTTATTTATTTATTTATTTATTTATTTATTTATTTATTTATTTATTTATTTATTTAATTGAGCATACTGTTAACCCACATTTGTGGGTCATTACAGGGAGGGAGTACATAAAAGTAATAATTGGTATATAAAAACACTCAAGTAATGTCAACTGTCAACAATAACAAAAAAATCATCAACATTGGCAAGACAAAAGGAAAGCAAAAAATCAACACATCATCCAACAATTTTTAGATAACATATAGTTGTCAAGCAAATGTTCAAAAGCCCTTGCATCCGTGCACTCAGCAATATGTGCAGGTAGCGCATTCCAGTTTCCGATAACATTGCTGGAAAAACGAATACCGAAAGACGTTTGTGCGGGTGACATTTGTTCTAATGGCTGCACTATGGTTTATTCTTCTGCTAATTCTACCAGGTTCCCATATGCACATACTTTATCAATATTTATTTGACCCTGGAGAATCTGAAATAATAATTTTATCCTGTTCCTCTGTCCCCTAATTTCAAGCAGTTCCAATTTACATGATTTTAGCGTCTCGGTAACTGAGTCTGTTTTTTTGTATCTTGAACATATGAACCTGGCTGCAAGTCTTTGGATTCTTTCCAGATCATTTATTAGGCCTTTTTGGTGGGGACTCCAAACTACGGCAGCATACTCCAAAACAGGCCGAATAAAAGTTTATATGCCATCAGTTTGACGTCTTTGGTTGCGTTTTGTAGTTTTACTCGAAGATAAACACAGCTTTTTGTACGAGGAAGAACACACATTTTCAACGTTGCTGCGCCAGTTTAGGTCATTTGATATCACAACGCCTAGATATCGATATCGATGGTCCATCAAACTAATGAACAGTTCAAGCTCGCATTGCTTGTTTGCCTCAAGTTTGCAACCAATGTTTCGATGCTCCCTGATTGCTGGAAAGAAAAAAATAAATACCGGCGCTGCGTCGCATTCTGCCTACGGTCTCACATCGCATTTGCACATGTCGGCCGCTTTTTCGCCGATGTTTTCTTTTTTTATATGTAAACATTTTTCCATTCACTTAACGTCACCACTAGTCAGCGATGTGGGTCCGGCTGCACGCTAACGATGGCCCGTGCTAACGTTCCTCGCCTCTTCCTGGTGCAGTTTCTCGGACTCTGGAGTTTGCAGCTACTGGAGCCTTCCGGCCCCCGTACCCCGTTCCCACTATCTGCTGTCAGGCCATGGCCGGACGCGACGCCTCTGCTGTCCGAGGATCATGCGGTGGGACTCTTCTGGTCCCTCAAATCAACCTTTCTTCGGAGCATCCCGGTCTGCGCACTTCGTGCCCGGCCGTCGACCGTATCAACAAGCATCGTGGCTTTCAGTCGGCCACTTGAACACCGGAACCTCCCCTGCACATTCCACGCATGCGTGGGATTTGGTTAAAAAGCAAGCTCAGAGCAACACTCCTTTCAGTGGGTCCGGCAGCACGCTAACGATGGCCCTTGCTAACGTTCCTCGCTCCTTCCTGGTGCAGGTAATGAACTCTTATTGCCTTTACGCAAAACCAACTAGTCACCGAGCACTCCTGGTGCTGCCGGGCCCACGGCGTTTTTGTTCCATTGTGAGTGATTGTTCTCATATGTTACTAAGCCTTGTCTTGCTAGCTGGTAATGTTGAATCTAATCCCGGCCCCGACATAGAAATTCTGAAAGTTTTGAATGAACTGCAATCCGGGCAGACGGTGATACTGGCGCAGCTAAAGTCGATCGAAACGAAATTGGCTGATCATGATAAAACTTGCACTGAAATTAAAGCACGGCTCGACAAAATCGAGACATCTTGTGCTAGTATCGACGACATGCAGGCTGAATTAGTTAAAGTCTATGAGACATGTACCGAAAATACGGCACAGATGAATGCAATGTCTACCCGGATGAATGAGGCTGAAAATAGATCTAGAAGAAATAACCTTGTTTTCTATGGCATAGAAGATAAACCTAAGAAAACATGGCTTGATTCCGAAAAAATTGTCATCGATCATTGTAAACAAATCCTAGACATACAGGTAGAACCACGCGATATCGAGCGTGCACACCGCATCGGGTCTTACCGAACTGGGAAACGCAGGCCTATAATCGTGAAATTCGCTCACTTTAAAGATAAAGAGCGCATCTTGTCTTCGGGGCGCAAATTCAAAAATACAGGCTATGCCGTCGCGCAAGACCTCTCCCCCAGCACGCGCCTTGCCCATAAACGCCTCTCCGAGTTCGGAAGGGCCCAGAACATGCGATACAGGTTACGTCATGAAAAGCTTATCTCGAATGATAAAACCTACTATTACGACCACATTACTGATAGGGTAGTTGAAGAACGCCAATAGCCATCATTGAGATCTCGAAATAAACCTTCTTCACGGAATCAGCCCCTTTCATTTTTACTGGCTAACACTCGTAGTGTAATCCCCAAACGCGATGCACTGTGCAGCTGAATAGGCTCATCTTCATGCGATGTCTTACTATTAACAGAAACGTGGCTTAACATATCCGTCGATAATTCCGAGATTCTCCCCTTTCTTTCACACTTTGACATATTCCGGAAAGATAAAGCCGATTACTCGCGCGGTGGCGGTGTATTAATCGCCACTAACCGGAATCTGCATTGTTCACTTGTAAACCTTCCTTCACCATTGGAAATGGTTTGGCTTCGATGCACAGCCACACACCCGCACATCCTCATTGGTGTCTGTTATCGGCCCCCTAATTCCGACAGTTCATTCACGCCTTTATTTTATGAAGGTCGGAACACATTATTAAACAAGTACCCTAATAGCCGTGTCCTTTTGTTTGGCGATTTTAATTTTCCCTCCATTGACTGGTCTGATCCCGCTTCTTCACTAACAGCAGCTTGGCAAGCGATTTCCTAAACACATGCATAACTTTCGGCTTAACGCAGCTCGTCACTGATCCCACGCGCACCACTGATCACTCGTCCAACGTTTTGGACTTTGTGTGCAACGCATCCTGATAACTTCACGCCTATCACCCTTTTGCGTGGCTTAAGTCATCTAACAGTGCATGCCTCGTTTTATCGCAACGTACTAAAGAAACAAAAAAATCAAAAAACACTTACCCTCAACGATAAAGGAGACTACGTTAGCATAAACCGAGAATTAACAGAATACTTTGACACTTTTTCCGCAAATTTTCCGCTAAATTCTCTCGAGTCGATCTGGTTGCTTCTCAAAGCAGAGATGCATCGTCTTATACGTATTTATATTCCTGCCATCACAATAACAGAGAAAATGAATTCCCCATGGTTCAATGTATCCCTCAAACGACTAAATAATAAGAAAAAAACGCCTATTTCGAGCTTCCAAACGAGCTAACTGTGCTTCCACATGGCAGAATTATTACGCAGTGGAGAAAGAATATTATAAACTAACCATCGAAACTAAGCACAAGTTCTATTCTAACACCCTACCAGCTATGCTGCAAAATAACCCGAAGCGATTTTGGAAAACAATTAATCCCTCTCAATGTAGTGAGATTTCACTTAATAATAGCTTTGGCCTTCCTATTCCTGAGAATGAAATTGCTGATTCTCTTAACACAGTATTTAGTTCTGTTTTTACTAATGAGCCACCCGACAGTTTACCTGATCTTCCATTTTCCGCATATCCGCTGATGCAAAACATCACATTTGATTCATGCGGCATAGTCAAAGTCATTGAATCATTGAATAACTCATCATCCACGGCAGTAGACGGCATCAATGCTAAAGTGCTAAAAAATACTAAACATGTGTGTAGCCTGTTTTTGTCGCTCGTATTTCAGGAATCACTCAACAGCAGTTCAGTTCCACATGATTGCCAGGTGGGCAAGGTCATCCCAGTCTTCAAGAAAGGAAGCCGAGCATCGCCGAGTAACTACCGTCCGATTTCTATAACAAGCGTCACTTGTAAAGTAATGGAGCATATCATATACTCGCATACTGCTAACTTCTTAACATCTGTAAATTTCTTTCACCCAAGTCAGCATGGTTTTCGCAAACATTACTCCTGTCACACTCAACTTGCTCTTTTTCTGCATGATTTACACGTAAACCTAGACCGTAACATTCCGACTGACACATTTTTCTTAGACTTCGAAAAGGCATTCGACAAGGTCCCCCACGGTCATCTTTTACTAAAATTATCCCGTCTTAACATCCACCCCTGTGTTTTAAATTGGATACGAGGATTTTTAACCAACCGTCAGCAATGTGTTTATGCTAACTCACGCTCTTCATCTCTAACACCCGTTCTTTCAGGCGTACCGCAAGGTACCGTACTTGGTCCCCTCCTCTTCTTGATATACATTAATGATCTCCTCTGTAATATTTCTTCTCACATCCGTCTATTCGCAGATGATTGTGTTGTTTACCGCGCAGTTAATAACCCCTCTGATCATTCCATACTACAATGTGACCTCATCCGCATACAGAACTGGTGTAACACTTGGCTCATGTCCTTAAATGTAACTAAAACTGTGTTAATGTCTGTTCACCGTCGTCAACATCACGATGTTTATAACTACAGCATCAATAACAACCAGATTACTACAGTTGATACATTTAAATATCTTGGTGTGTACATCTCGCGTGACCTAACTCTGACCTGTCATATTAACCACATAATCAATTCTGCTATTCGTACTCTAGGGTATATACGCCGCAACCTTTCGCTCGCTCCTCCTTCTATTAAAAAAAGTAGCCTTCGAAACCTTTGTCCAGCCAAAGCTAGAATATGCTAGCGCGATTTTCGACCCTCACCCCAATAACCTCACTTACGCCCTCGAATCTGTTCCGAACCGTGCGGCACGGTTTATACTGTCTAACTATTCATACACATCAAGCATCTCGGCACAAAAAGCAGAGATTAACTTATCCGATTTGGCTAAGCGCCGCAAAATCGCACGTCTTAACCTTTATCATAAATTCTTCCATTCTTTGCCTTTAGATAACCCATACATCAGAAGATCCCACCGCATTTCCCGCAACAGTCACTGTAACGCAGTATATCCACCACAAGCCCATACTGTGTTCTTTCATCAATCGTTTTTCCTGCGCACAGCCCAAGACTATAATGACCTGCCCACCGAAGTCGCCACCATCATCGACATCCAAGTATTTAAACGGCTCATCGAAACTATCCCATCATAACTACCATTATATGGTTAGCCTTTCTAATACCCACTCCCTCATGTAATATCCCAACCGGGACCTTTGAGGTAATAAAATGAATGAATGAATGAATACCCTGTTCAAGCGACCTTTTTTGGGGAACAGTCTTTGATCATGCCTCGAACCTACATTTGAAGACAAAATACGCAACGTGTTTGGAGGCAGTAATGTGATAATGTTTTGATTTTCGCGAACTTTGGCTAGCAAAAATTAAGCAGTGCAGTTCTCTTACAGCAGAATAAAAATTTGAATATTTCTGATTAAGCGTCACAAATTTCGGATCGCAAATATTTCTCTAGAGTCACTATTACTATGTTCATTAGGCAATTTTCTGAAATACGTAGCTTGGCGAACTGTACAAATATTCTTACAAGCTCTATATGGCTCAGAAGGATACTGCGCTAATTAGAGACGTGTACTGCTCAAGTATAATTTTTCTTTACATGGTAATTTCAGCTAAAGCACCCTGTAGATGTGGGAAGATGTAAACTATAGGGCGAAGTGCACCGCTGTCAGGCTCTATGCGTACGGAAAAGAAGTTATAGGCACGTGGTAGACACACAGAAACCGCGCCAGTGTGCAATGAGATACTTTGAGACATAGCACTTATGAGATTTATCGGCGCCGTGCCAACGTACATAGCGAAGGATTGCACTCTGCGAACGAACTCAGACAAAATAAAAACAACAAAAAAAAGATAATTATTCTGACAGAATCTAGGAATAGTTGCTATAATATGCAAGCATGCTGGATAACTTACAAGCGTTTTCATTTAGGCTCCTAAAAGCCGCTTTCAACTTGTGAAATGAATATTACTCGCGCAGTTCGTCCTCATCTATATTGTGAAGTGAATTCCACTTTCAATATCGTCACCCTCAATGATTCGAAGGTATGCGTAATAATTAACGTGTCGAAATATCGGCTGAAGCATAGAGTGCACGTGCGCCTTGTGATTATTGAACCGGTACCGAAGCGCCTTGTTAGTTCGACCGATATACAGCAATTTCAAATTGGAGAACTCCAGCAGATACACTACATGAGCCGTCTCACAAAAAAACTCACTACGAATTTTCAAGCTGAAATCATTGGCGGTGCTTTTATCCGCAGTGGTATTCATCTGATTGCATGCCTTGCAATTAATGATTGCAACATTATTGGCAATCCGCAGATAAAATATAAACAATATTACAAACTCTGGAGGAAGTAAGAATGTCCTGCGAATTCCTAAAACGCCAACACATGGCACGCAGTGACTCTGGAAAACTTTTTTTCGGGTGCTCGCTTTGCGTCCACATGTTGTAATGTTTCTCCAGAATTACTGACATTAGGCGCGGATGCTTTATGCGCGAGTACAAGGTTCATTTTCTAATGCCATATACTTGTTATTGCTGTTGTGATTCACCGTGGAGTGTTCTGTCACCATGCGTCGCTAATTTGTCCGTGATGCGCATATATTCCGATTGTGGTGCAGTGCACTTAGAGTACATCTAGTTACTCATATATAGAGGCAGTAACATGTAGTACATCCATTCTGACGAAGGCTTTCCCCCCAGCCCAAACAGTTATTAAAACGTGTATTTCACTCTCACGTGACAGTGTCGATTGACACTGTCACGTGCTGCTGCGACTGTCCTTACAGTAATAATAGCACTTAGGATGTAACACCTTGGAAATAATGGTAATTTTTACTATGGATTCTGTATACGCAGAGATCCGGAAACTTTCAACCACCGGGGGTTCTCTAACGTGTACATAAATGTGGCGTTATCAGGGGTATCTAGAAATAGTGTGGAAAGCTGGCCCAGGTTGGTCTGACAACTTGGTAACATTTCGGCGCGCATACAGTGAAGTGTGCGCACGCCGAAATGTTATTAAGAATAGTGTGTCTAGCCTCAATCCTTACGGCCTTGAGTACCGGAATCGATCCATAACAGCCTTGATCACGAGCAAAAATGTCCGTGCGACACCGCGATCATGGTGCGGTGTGAAAGCAAGCCTGACTCTGTGCATAAGTTCGAGCGACAGCCGCTTCGACTGGCACCAAGCTGTAGGTGGCAGCCCCATTAGACAACTAAATGAAAACAAATACGTATCCTTACATTACTTTTCGAACTCTCATTCTAGTGTCTCTAAGTTATCCAACTTTACTTTGATGTAACCCAAGGAGCAAGCGAGCTTCACCTAAGCATACACACACAAAAATGGTTATTATAAAACCACAATTTCCTGTTCGCACCCAACTATAATGCTTGACGCTCGGTGAACATGAAACTCTGCAAGCAGCATGCTTCTGTAATATCCACACTGATACGGCAGCGCGAAAACTAAAAACAAAAGAACAAACAAAAAACAAACACGCTTCTTTTGATACGCTACGGGCGTGTCTACGACGGCCACATATTTCGTGTGAAATGCGGCAAGCTGTCAGGCACAGGTCAGTCTAGAAAAACTGTCAATCCATTGCCATTCGCCGCTGTCAAGGATAACGACAACACACCGTGCTCTTATCTGCGCACTGAGGTGAAGCCAACATTTCAGGGTGTGTGTGCACCGTTTCTTTTGATTGTATTTTATTTAGTGCTACGTCAATATCATTCGTCACGGCGGGACTTTTGAATTCTTTAAGGTTGATACTCCTACGTGGTGTCATTCAGGCGGACTAAGCTGCTCGTGCCCCAAAAAGCTGGATCTGGTGGCATTGAACTCATGATACGACGTTAACATCCAATGAAAACCTCGGCAAAAGTGAAATTCTTATGAAACTGAACACTGCGCATTGAAATGGGGCCAGAGACTTATAGGGCCGACGTGAGTTCAGTCTCTTCACACTGACCTTCCTAAGAACTTCAAAGCTGCGTGACAAACTTGGCATTCGAGCCATAGAAAGCTGTACGCTACATACCAATGCACGCGAAAGCGTGGTGCATGGTAGTTTACCGACAGCTCCGCGAAGACACGATTGCTGCAGAAAATGCGTGTTTTACCGGTAACATACATAAATATTTCACGCCGTAACCTCACTTTTGATGTCATAAAAAGGCAGCTGTTCACCATCGATGTTCACATAGTACTCCCTGAAAGACGTCGTGTTTGACTTGCTTCTTCCCGCAAAGGTTGACAATGAATCTTTCTCGGTTCTGATAAGATTCACACCGTGAAAGCGATTTTTTAATTCTTTTTAGGCCTTCGGAACTAGTCAGAGATGACGCTGCACGTGGAGATTGACCAGATAACAGCGCGTCGGCTCAGCCATGTAGCCGATGTGAAGTAAGTTGTAGCAGACGACGCCGTCCTCGTCAGAGCGAAGTGCGTTTCGCAACTGAATGACGACGCTGTTTAGGACGTGGAGTTAGAGATGAGTACAACTTTCTGTACGTTCATAAATATATAGCTGTTTTATTTGGTTTGTTGTGTGTACTATGCACTATGTTCGTTACTGGATGCATGGGTAAGGCCGCTTCTCGTGCTTTAGGTTAAGTGGTTTTTGCGCTGGGACTGCTATTGGTTAAGATACCTTAATTTACTAGCACCCATCCAGGTTATCGAGCTGTATATACAGAGCACTTCAAAAATAAATGGTCTATTCGGGGCTTCTTTCTGACCCAAAACAAAAATTGACATCTATCTCGCATGTCCTTCCTTGCATTATCACCGTTCTCATAGCGGGTACTTCGAGTTCACGAACAGCGTGCGTACCATCATGATGAGCACCCAGCTTTCAGAGAAACTTTTTTTGTATTTGTCTAATCTGCGGTGAAAGAGCACATTGCTATAAGGGAATTTTATCTTGGTCACTTTCAAAAATGCACCGTGTTGTATGGGCTGCACCTGCACACTCAGTAACAAATAGTTCAGTGTATCTGCCAATAGACGCTCAACAACGGCTAATGCACTTTTTTCTTTTTTCGTAGCTATCCGTGGTCAGTGCCCAGTCAAGCGGGAGCTTCGCATCTCTAGCGGCAAATGTAGTTGCATCGCTGGCGTCTCTAGCGATTCTAAATCACTTGAAAGTGTGTCATTGACATCGAGGAAAGCAGAAGTTCTCTTCATCTCTCATTGCTAGGTCATCAGTTTTTTTTTATTCAGATATTGTATGGCTGACCAACATATGAGCATATCTGTAGTGCGCCAGATAATCATAATTGTTTTATCATTTTCAAGTATAAAGTGTACAAGAAGTCTGAGAATGAGTATACGTCTAAGAGTTTTCCGTGATTCTGTTAGTAACGTCTTACATTCACAAAATAAAACAAGTACTGCATATGAAATCAAACTCTATGAAAACATGTACGATGGTATAATGTTCCATTAAAAAAAACTAGCAATTGTGTCCATCTGTGTGCACAGAAACATTCCATACAGGCACCTTACGGAGATAGCTACGTATGAGAAATTATTTATTACACATTTTGCATTGTCTGTTGCTTGAATATTTTTACTTTATATGAAAACTATAAAAAAAACAATGTGCTTGTTACTAACCGCGTTCCAATCTTACCCTTGAAATGTTGTGGTGTGAAAGTGTCATTGTTTGATCAAATCCCTTCTATTTTAGCTTTACTTAATAATTCCGCATACGCGGAACGAATTCTCACTGAGCTGGAAATCAGGAATGAAGATTCCTCAGAAAATGCTTTAAAATGCATAGACAGTTATGCGCTTCACTGCCTACCATACCTCTGCGCCGTTTCTGCGTGACGTGCCCGTTTATTGTAAGCCGATGGAAACACTGTCGGCACATACGACGGGTGCAGACTTGAGTCATTTTTGCAGTTCCCAACAAAATGTCTGCTACAAATCATTGTCCAAGCTTTTGGCAACGACATACTTCCGTCGGCGCTGCGTAGATATAAAAAATATATAACCACACATCACCAATACCACAATGGTTACACAGCTTAAACTACTACGTCCCCAACAATATCGAATAACAGTAGCAGCATAAACATATTTCTTCGCAATTTTTTAACAGTGCTCTACAGACGGAAGTTGAAAGTATCATGGTGATTTGTACTTTTATGATTGACACGTGCATCTCCTATTAACTTGATAGATTAGAGGAACGGTGACGCAGGCATTAACACCCGTTATGTTGAACGCATTGTGCAAGTTTTAATCTTTATAAAAAATTGTTTACTTACTTTTTTCGGCGCACTGCTTTAATTCATTCCTGTCGTCTGCTTTTTTGGTACCATTGGTTTGGGAATCGGTAGAATTTCACTGGTGGAGTCGACCCCTTTGTGTTTGCATGGCTATTGTGACAGTTTACGACGCAGCAATAGTTCCCCCCTTTCTGTTGGGGTAACATCGTGGAACGAGGGGCGTTTCAGTACAGCGCGCGCTTCGCAAATGCGTGGGAGCCAAAGGGAGCGGAGGGGTCACTACACGCTACTAGTATTTCGTTTTTACTCGGAGAAGGATGACCCAATCTATGAATGCGTTCAATGGTGACAGGTTCCAGTCCTAGAAGGTCATGAGAGATATCTTTATTTACGGCTGCCTCCAGAGATCCACCGACTTCACCGTGTGGTTCTGGTATCCCAAAAAGGACCGAATTAGGCATTTCACTGTGATTTTTTATTTCCTTTATTTTTCTTTCAAGCATCAGAAAAACTTAGTTTATATTCGAATGCTGGTACTGACATGAACTGACCTTTTCATCAAGTTTTCACAAGGCATCTACCTTTTTTTTTAATTTCCACTAGGTGATTCTCTTTTATATCTTTATTATTAGCTGAATTTTTCCTAAGCTTTGTCATAGTTCGGCAGTGTCAGGACCGGGGCTCGTTTTAATGTCTCTCTCTAAAACTACCAGTTTTCTGAGGCAGACAACAACAACATCAACCAAATAGCACATCCATGGGTACGGCAGCACTAGCAAAAACGGGTTATTTCAACGGTAACACTTGCCGCAATATTTCCTCACATGCCAGCAAAAAGCAGAGGATTGTCAGTGAACCACATTCTATCGGTGCCGCCGTGCCCAATGGTCGCGTGGCCGAAAGGATGGTGCTTTATTCCTGGTTCCACAGGGTGTCACTTCATGCTATGGCTGCGCGGCTGCTTCTGCACTTGTTGACGTTAAATGAAGTAGTTGATCTGATCGGCGGCATCAAAACCTGATCACAGGCGTCATGGCGGTTGAAATCGCTAAACCCGTGAGCAGCCACCGAAAGAACGGTATGCTCCAGGCAATGCGCAGTGCGCAAGAGGCCGAATCACTGCACAGCAAAAAGCAGAGGATTCTGAGTGAACCACATTCTTACGGTTGAACCATGCCGAGAGGCACATATAGTGGGCCCCAGCTATCTTTATCTAGAGTTTCAAAATATGCCAACACACGCAGTTACGATTGGTGTGAGCAAATGCATGTTGCTCATCATTGGCTAAAGTTAGTCAGACTATTTCGTGTTCTAAAATATTGTTTATAGTTCGATCTCTTTAGTTACCTAACTTTAAGAGGTATGAAGACGGATGAAAATTTTCAATTATAAAAGTTGTAGATCTGTTTGCGATATGTCTGATTAAACAGTTCCAAACTTTGTATCTGAAATTATTAGTGTTTTTCTGCTAATTACCGATTCCCACAAAATGCGATAAAAACTCACAGCTTGGCCGGAAAGGCAAAGCAATGAATGCGATAGCAACAAATGGCCCCGTCGTGGTGGTCTAGTGGCTAAGGTACTCGGCTACTGACCCGCAGGTCGCGGGTTCAAATCCCGGCTGCGGCGGCTGCATTTCCGATGGAGGCGGAAATGTTATAGGCCCGTGTGCTCAGATTTGGGTGCACGTTAGAGAACCCCAGGTGGTCGAAATTTCCGGAGCCCTCCACTAGGGCGTCTCTGATAATCATATGGTGGTTTTGGGATGTAAAACCCCACATATCATCATAGCAACAAATGGGAAGGTCACGCACAGATTGAAGCGTGCCCCACGTTTCTCGAAATGACACTCCAAACGTGCGCACAGGTACAGATAATCGCGAATAAGGGTCTCAGTTGTTACTTCGTTGTGACTGATAAGCATGCCCTTTTCGCAAACGGAGACTGTGCAACGATTGCTGATTGATTGATATGTGGGGTTTACCGTCCCAAAACCACCATATGATTATGAGAGACGCCGTAGTGGAGGGCTCCGGAAATTTCGACCCCCTGGGGTTCATTAACGTGCACCCAAATCTGAGCACACGGGCCTACAACATGTGCAACGATGGCAGTGACCTTTATGCGCCCGGTAACTAACAGAATCGTACCTGAAAGCCCAAGGCCAGCCAAGACGCATAATTTTCCCCAACGCGAGATAAGAGCGTGTCACTGAGTGTCGTTCACTTCCTCTCCGCGGCGCAAAATACGCGTGGCAGATTAGAGAGCTCGCGGCCACATCGTGACGATGTGTCGACGGTAGGATGGATGGATGGATGGATGTATCCGGCTGTGCCCTTTAAATCGAGTGGTGGCTCACGCCACCTAGCCATAAGGTTAAGTACTATCACTGTGTGTTTATGGATTGAAGTTCACTCGCACCTCGATTGTAGCCACCAATCAGTTAGCCTCCTTCTGGTTATTTCTACCCGCTTAAAGTCTATTTTGCCTTCACTATCCCTAAACCCTAATGCTTTAAAATTTTCGGCGCCATTACCTTCGGTTATAGGGCAGAGCCTTTACAGAACATTATGAAATGTTCAGCCGTTTCCCCCTCCTCTCCACACGCACTACATACCGTGCCTGTGCCTTCGTATTTTGCTCGGTACGTCTCGCGCACCTGTCTGATACATGATAATCCACACGAGATGATCATTTCATACAGCCACTGTTTACCACAGTTTGGACGACTGACGAAGACGTGCGACTTGAGGCGATAGATACAGTGTCTAGCTGCTGTGTTAAGGGACATATCGTTCGGAGACCACTACGGTGGGGCCTGCAGAAATCTTGTTCGACAACTTCTAGGAACACTAGCAGCTTACTTTCGACGACCTGCCCCATGCATACATAGACTAACATGGATGATACGCATACTTGATTTCGAATTACTTATATGCATAACAGATACACTGTAAAGAAAATTAATTCGAGGTGGTAGTAAAACACTTGTCATTTAGCCCCCCCCCCCTATTCGGAGCGATTTTTCCTCGGGACATCCAGAGCAAAACTCTCGCTCTGGCTCGCCGGAGGAAGTGCGAGGCACATCCGGAGTACTTTAGCAGATATATCCCTCCGGCCGACCGGAGCAATTGCCTAGCGTCGCCGGAGTTCTTTTTACTGGCACTTTCCTCCGGCTCGTTGGAGTGACTGCGTGGCATATCCGGAGCATTTTTCGAGGGTGTTTCACTTTGGCTATCCGGAGCTGTTGTGTGGCACCTCCGCAGTACTTTACGAATGTACTTACTTTGTCCGGACAGAATTTCCGCGAGGTGGATCAGTACTTTTTAAGTGTGTGCTCCGCTGTTAAAGTGTGTGCTCCGCTGTTAAGTGTGTACGCTGATCGTTTCACACAATGGTTAGATGAAAAAAGCCCTGATTCTCATGCAAGCACTGCAGAGTTACTGCGTATTTTTCCCACAGAGCTCGAGCAGACAAAATTCAATAAAGCATTTGACTTCTTATTCATTGATTTATTCAAAATCAGTTGCCAGTTCTAAATAATTGCCTAGCATTTTGGAAAAGGAGACAAGAAGAAACAAACATGAAATATACCACCAAAAAAAAACACAATAAAACAGATCCCATGAAATAAAGAGCACTCATATTTGAAGAACAGCGCATCAAAATGAAACCAATAATTCTGCAAAACGATGCACGAGAAACAAATAAACGCGGCCACCGAGAACGACTCTTCACCATCCCCGAAGCACCATTCATCATCACAACCACATGACACCGCATCGTTGCTGCAAGCGTTTGACATCGCGAGCTAACTTTCCAGCGTGGTTTGCAGTATCCGCCCACCAGTAGCGCTTGCATTCCGTTTCGCGATTTAGCATGGCTTTGAAGGCTGCCGGATCATTGGTACGCTGTTTCTGCCGGTACTCGGCCTCCCCGGCCTGCATTTGTAACCGGAGTGGACAATCGGCCCTGCGAATGCAAGCTCTCTGAGTTGTACGTGGCATAAAGCATGTGGAAGGCTTCAGGAAAAAAGTGATGCGCACGTGATCGGCGCCATGGCTTGCGACAAGATGGACAACGTCGGGACGACAGTGCGAACAACGTCACTGCTTAATGTCCATTGATAGGCAAGTAGGTGAGCCATGATCTTCTGAACAAGCAACACACGAAAAGATACAAAGACACGCACACATGAAGGACGCGAACACAGCGATTGTGTTAACGTCCTTCATGTGTGCGTGTTTTTGCATTCTTCTGTGCGCTGCCTCTTCAAGAGACGTGATTGTACGACAGCCAATGGAGACCGCTCGTGACACCGATGCCGAACGTTTTCTTTTCTTTCTCCTAGCGATATACAGCTTTTTCTGTAAAAAGGCGCAGCATGAACTGACTTCGATATGTGTCGTTTAACGTCCCAAATACACCATCTATGATTATGACAGAGACCCCAGTAAAGGCTCCGGAAATTCCCACCACCTGGGCTTCTTTAACGTGCACTCAAATCTGAGCACATGGGCCTACAGCCTTTTCGTCTCCGTTGGAAATGCAGCCGCCCCAGCCGGGATTAGATCCCGCGACCTGCGGGTCAGAAGCCGAGTGGCTTCCAATAGATCACCACGGCGGGGCGCTTCAAGTGACTTATTGTCGCAAAGACAAAGGAGCTCTTGGCAGCATCACTGTTTAGTTTGGTCAAATAAAACTTTCCACAACGAATGTATTATGCGAGGGGACCATTTCTGAATGCTAGAGCCTCAGCTTATTTAAAATGGTTATCAGCCGGTTATTTCCTCCACACCAACTGCTTTGCCCTCTTCCTCTTCACCCTGCTTCAGCCTCTCCTCGTATACCCTCTTTCTGCCAGGCTAAACTCACTAATCTAGGCTTCCCTCTCAACCACAAAGCTTTGCCTCACCCTTCATCCAGCTTCGCTAGCGCAGCTGGGCTACTAAGTGCAGATGACGGATCCCGATGGATTTACCTCGGCTTGATTTAGAAGTATGATGGGAATTCTACCGAGAGCGTCGAGCAGCGAGCGTGCCTTCGGAGAAGCTTGGCAACATTGTTGTGAGCTGCATGGTACCGAGCGAACAATCGTCACGAAGAAAGCAACCCCCACCCCACCCAACCCCCCCAAAAAAAACAAAGCAGCGCGACTTCCGTTAAGGAGCCCAAAGGAAGCTGATATTTAATGTATTTCATTCTTAAAAGTATGGAGAATTGTCGCACGAAATGTTACTGAAATGCGAAAGGTAGTTCAAAAAATCACTTTACTTATTTTGTACAGTGATGTATATAGGCAACTTCAAATGCCAGCTCGTATTTACTTTTTATCATTGTCTGCAAGGTAGTACCAAATGCATGGTCACCATCATGATTGACGCTACTTTTGTATGCCCCCATTTTACGTTTAACTATCACACTGAACTATTCGGTCTCCGAGCCATCGACAAAAACACTATTGTGAACGTGATGATCCCGAAAGTAACTATATATGCTGGAAAGATGCGAAAGTCTACAAGCGACTCGGCGAAACAAGATGTCCCCATCCGCCTATTTGGAAATGGCAAACTGGCGCGTGCTGGGACGCCCGCCCCCCATGAACACAGAAAAAGCAAAAAAAAAAGCACGACGAAGTAACCGGATCTTGACTGAAATTCGGCCGTTATAGCCCAACCGAGGAAGTAGCACCATTCCTGGCTACGTTCCTATTTTCAACGCTTATTTCGCTTGCTTAGGCATCCCAACCAGCACGTGCCCCAAAATATGCGACGATGCCTAAACACGCTTGTAATTTGGCAACTCTCTGATAATAATGTAGGTTACATCATTTCCGTCGATGGGACAACCGTTAAAATCCTGTGGTTGTCGGCTTAGTGGAAGTACGTAAAGCACCTCGCACTGGTATTGAAAAACAAAGCGATATAAATCGAGGTCACTCCCAACAATACCGGTTTTAACGATATAACGTTTATAACTATAAGAAGCAGCCGCACTGCCAGCGTTTGTATGTTTTCTATGCTGAAATAACCCGCTTCCAGCAGTGGCCGCATGTTACATTGTTATCTATAAAAATGAAGTATGGCTGTTGGGTGTTCGTCCTGAAAGATAGTAGAATGCGTAGTTTTTTAAAACAATAAAAAATGCAAAATTGAAGCTGCTGAACCGCCGCCCAGAACCCCAACTTTTGCTATCACAACTGCAGAGTTTTGGTATGCTTCACCACACAGCGGTACATTATTGCACTAAAGCTACCTTTTCAAATCCGCGTCGCCGTGGAAGCAAGCGTCGGAGGCCTGTGTTGAAACATGCATATCGATTATTAGGTTGCAACTTCGAAGAGTTTAGGCGTCTGAAACTTAGGCTTTGACATGCAATTGCTCTGTGGGGCATGCGGTGGTTCTATGAAAGCACCTGAATTTTCAAACATGGCAGCTTTGTCGTTCAAGTCACTGCAGGTCTGTTGACATATCCCATCCGTTACTATAATTTTATCTCCTCAGTCTGCTATACCTCTATACAATTCATGTATGAGTGCCACCACCGCTGGAAACTTTACACCTACACTGGTTGGCACGCGTGTTGGCCCCCGCAGCTTCCGGTGGGGGACTTTCTGCCACGTTTTACGCTGTGCGATCCGGCGGCACGGAGATTTTCGTGGCTTGTAGGCTTGTATCTGTGTTTGTCTTCGTTGGATGCCATGATGGCACGCTTGCAGTGCCAAAATCTGGTCGAGCAGCTACTTCAGCAAGCTTGAGGCCGAGGCGCTAGGCCGATACCAGACGAAGCTTTCGTTTGGAGGCGGCGAACAGCCGGATCCGTTTGACGACGACGTTGCGTGGTTTGTCTTCACGTCAGGCCTAAAGAATCTGTCCCGCCGTGACAAGCTGCAGATATTCATTGTGTACCTCATTGAAGGAGTCTGCTTTTACACGAGGGAACAGTTTAAGCGTCGCAAGATGCGAGAGGCTTACAACATGTTCATAAGTGGCAAAGTAAAACAACTGAAGTCCTTCAAGGCAGCAAAAGCGGTGACGATGGTGACGGCGTTGTTCTCGTCGTGGCAACGGTTGAGGCCAGCCAAACACTCTTTAGGCACTACCAAGCATGGTGCGTTGTAAAGGAGAGCGGAACTGTTGAAAGTGCTCATTGCACTTGCATGGCCGGGTAAGCAGACGATTCAAAAGGCGAATTGCAGTGCCAAGATGCCCCAACTGTTTTTATTGTACCTACGTGAGTGATTCGATTGCAAAGGGCTGATGCGGAGTTTTACATTTCGTAAATTTGATAAAAGTCACGATAGCACACAAATAATTGCCACGCGTGTGTAAAAATGTTGTTCAAGCAGTACTATAAATGGGGACCTTTAACGTCCCGAAGCGACTCGTGTTTTGAGAAACGCCACAGTGGAGAATTGTGGATTATTCATCAGCTGCTGTTCTTGAATGAAACACAGCGACCCCCACACGCGACCACCCTCACCGGGATCGAACCCGCAAAGTCTTGATCAGCAACCGAACAGCTACGCATTTAAGTGAGCGTGCGAATGGGAGCAGTTTAGGGAAACCATGCCATAATGGCTCAGATGGTTTCCATATTTTGACTTCGTGAAAACAACACACTCATGCTAAATTAATCGCTTTTTGAGTGAGAACAATCGTTTGGTCCTATTCGCTAGTATCCTGTCGTACAGAATTCTTCTCATTTTGTTTTTGCCACGTTGCTTCCCATGGACCATCAACTTTATTATGCTTAAA
>WOVY01004890.1:0-93894 GCA_013436015.1 Rhipicephalus annulatus
ACTCCCTCCTTCTCACACCCCGAGTACTCACCTCACGTTCATACTCACTCCTACTCACACTCATGAGTACTACTCACCTTCAAACTCACTTCTACTCACACTGAAAGTACTCATTCACGTTCATACTTATAATCATAACTCAGATTACTCACTCACGTTCATACTCACTCTTATTCATACTCATAAGTACTCACTCAAGTTCATACTCACTTATACTCATACTCAGAGTATACTCCACTCACGTTCATACTCACTCCTACTCGCACTCATGAGAACTCACGTTCAAACTTACGTCAACTTCACACTCTAGGCCCTCACTCACGTTCATACTCACGACTACTCACACTGATGAGTACCACTCATTTCATGCTCACGACTACTCACACTTGTGAGTACTCGCTAACGTTCATACCTCACGCCAGCTAGCACTCATAGGCCCTCACTCAAGTTCATACTTACGACTACTCACACTGATGAGTACTCACTCATGTTCATACTCACGCCTACTCACAGTCACTCACGTTCATACTCACGCCTACTCACACTCATTTTTAATGGCTCACGTTCATACTCACGACTACTCACACTCTTAGAGAAACACGGACTGCTGGACGAGTTGGTAATTCATTTTAAACAGAGGTGCACGAAAAATTGAAGTACAAAAGGAAGACACCTCGAGACAGCGCGCCGTGTCCAGGTGTCTCCTTTTTGTACTTCAATTTTTCGTACACCTCAATTAAGACTTACAGTTACTCACTGAAATTCATACGCACACCTGCTCAAGATTACAGGCCCTCACTCACCTCCGCACTCACATAGGTATTCACCTTCATACTTACGCCTACCCGTACTCAGGCGCACTCCACTCACGTACTTTTACATTCACATACTCATCATCATCACAGCAGGACAAAGGCCTCTCCCCTGTTCCGCCAGTCAACTTGGTCCTTTGCTTGCTGTTGCGACTTCATGCCCGCTAACTTCCTAATCTCATCTGCCCACCAAACTTTGTCTTCCCTTTTCCCTCTTTCCTTCTATTTGAATCTACAAAATAACCGACAGAAAACGAGAGTAATGAACAACAACCTCGAAAGAAAACAGTGCTTCGAGATAGGTGGCAGTGCACTTGAAGTTGGAAAAGGTATATACGTCTACTTAGGACAGGTAGTACCTGCGGAGCCGAGCCACGAGACTGAAGGATCTGGAAGAATAAGAGTTGGGTGGAGAAGATTCGGCAAGCATTCTCAGCTCATGGCTGGTAGATTGTCACTATCCGCTCAAGACGAAGGTATACAACAGCTGTATCTTGCCGGTACTAACCTACTGAGCAGAAACCTGGAGGCTTACAAAGAGCGTTCAGCTTAAATTGAGGACGACGCAGAGAGCGATGGAAAGGAAAATAGTAGTTGTAACCTCAAGAGTCAAGAAGAGAGCAGAGTGGATCAGGGAACAAACCGGGGTTAAGGATATCGTAGTTGAAATCAACAAGAAGAAATGGACATGGCCGGGCATGTAGTGCGTAGGCAGGATAACAGCTGGTCATTAAGCATAACTGACCGGATTTCGAGAGAAAGCAAACGGGTTAGGGGGAGACAGTAAGTTAGGTGGGCAGATGAGATTAGGAAGTTCGCGGGTACAAAATAATAGCAGCAGGCACACAACCGAGATGAGTGGCGGATCATGGGAGAGGCCTTTGTCCTGCAGCGGACGTTGTCAGGCCGATGATGAATATTAACATTGAGGGTAGCGTTACATGTACTCAGGTAACAAAAGAAACAATCGAGCTGAACAATTGTCGCTTTCTTTAAGGGTCGGTAGGTTCCAAACAGGCAATGACTCAGCGAAATTACGACGCACCTGCACATTTGTGTGCCATGACGCGTAGGAGACGCTGAGACATCGTTTAGAATCTCAGTAATGTGTTACAAGAACTCAAAACGCGCTTTCGTAGGCTATGACGCACGCACGCGAAATAGAGACGCTCTCGCCAGCTTCAGTATACTACACGGCCGCCGCTATGATTACCCGCCAGAGCCCAAGACGTCGCCATGCCATCCGGCTCGGCCGCTTCGTTCGTTCCACTGCCCCTAGCCCCTTCTGACTGCACTAGCGGGACAGGCGGGCGCCGCGGCCACCCCGGCCGCCCGGCCACTGGTAGGTGTTCTGTGGCCCGGCGCGACCGTCGAGACGGCGCCTCCCCTCTCTGCCTCGCCTTCAGATGGAATGCGTTGCGTACGGCAGTTTTGCATTCGAGAAATTGTGCGCATCTTCGGAGATGTTTTCCTTCCTCTGTGGGTCGCGCTCACGCGGATACTTCGTTGGCTCCGTGCCGGCACTGACGGTTGCAGAGGGCCGTATTTATGGATCTGCGGACGCGGTTAACGTTCAATGGCTGTGTGCGTATATACGCAGGGTTATCGCGGACAGCCGAATGAAACAGTAATTAACAAGTTGCGTTATGTGTGTTTTTGTACCAGCCCGCGTTATGTTAATGATAGAATAAATTATCAAGGGTGATTGGGCGCTTATTGCACATTGTGTCTGCACTGTTGAAGGCATAACAAGCTGCCTTTAGATGCGGTTTCATCTAACCTTTAATGAATTTTGCGTCAATATTCATGATGCAGCGTGCGTCCACTCGCGCAAATGTGGAAAAAATATAGACAGTGTGGAGAACACATTGACGTACTAAATAGATATAATGATTTTATTATTATAGGTGATAAAGCTCCAGGTGAAGACTTAGTAGGGCATAGTACTTATGTGGGAAATCGAATAAACTTAACATGCCTAGCAGGGAAAGTAAAGAACTTTAATTCTGCAATAACGGCGGTGCGTGATGCCGGGGCCACCGCCATGCACGTTTTTACCCTCGTTTGTGGTTGGTATTTTGGGAAATTTTGTCTGCATCTGTGGTGACTTTCTGCTTAGTAATGGAATAGAGTGAGTGAACGTGGATCTGTGCATGGTATGCGCAGCGATTCTATAGCGTACATAAAGTGATGATATCCCAAGGGCCCTAAACCGTGATGGGGGAGGGGGGTGGCAGAATGGCGGAACGAAAGGCATATATTGCTAAAACAGATAAATTCAGTTTTAACAGAGGAGCTGTTTTAAGGTTGGAGTAAGTCCGCGTAGTGTACGCCATAATCTGCCGTCTGGTAACTCGCGCGGGGAAAGCCACAAAGGGCTGTTCGCCGTGTCACTCAGGCGCTACACTTTCCTTGGTTGGAAAACACGGCGGAAGAAGAAAAACTGTTAATAAGGAGCCTCAACAAGCCTCGTTTTTTATTCAAAACAAGCCCACATCAACGTGTCCTGCAAATTTGTTCCCGTTTGGCGTGTTCCAAAACTACAAATTTTAGGTTGTGTGTCATCCGGTATATAAGTCATGCCTCATGACAATACATAGTTCTTGCAATGTCTGTTTGTTGTTTTGTTTTGTCTTTTCATTGTGTCTAAGTAAAGTTCTCATAGTAAAATATTTTTAAAACTATTGGCACAGTTTGGTTTCCTTGCCAAATTATTACGTCCTGTTCTACACACTTCATTCTTCATGGCTGCTTTCAGCGAGTAGGAAAGACAACAGATCAAGTCACAAGTCTAACGCCTACAGTGATCACCACGTTATCATTTATCCATAATGACCATAAATAAATAGGGAAAATTCATGCAAATATCTGCCATGTCTTTCGCAGAATTTGACACGCACATCGCAGTCGCTCTTTATAGTTGGCTATGCTGACACACGTTTATATAAGCGAGACATACCTTGACTGCTTAATTTAAAATCACACAAAATCTTCTCACTTCGCATTTTTACTCTGTCGAATAGTTCGGTGAGTTATTTGGATCATTCATTCATTCATTATCAGCCTGACTACGTCCACTGCAGGACAAAGGCCTCTCCCATGTTCCGCCAGTTAACCCGGTCCTGTGCTTGCTGCTGCCAATTTATACCCGCAAACTTCTTAATCTCATCTGCCCACCTAACCTTCTGTCTCCCCCTAACCCGCTTCCCTTCTCTGGGAATCCAGTCAGTTACCCTTAATGACCAGCGGTTATCCTGTCTACGCGCTACATGCCCTGCCCATGTCCATTTCTTCTTCTTGATTTCAGCTATGATATCCTTAACCCCCGTTTGTTCCCTAATCCACTCTGCTCTCTTCTTGTCTCTTAAGGTTACACCTACCATTTTTCTTTCCATTGCTCGCTGCGTCGTCCTCAATTTAAGCTGAACCCTCTTTGTAAGTCTCCAGGTTTCTGCTCCGTAGCTAAGTACCGGCAAGATACAGCTGTTATATACCTTCCTCTTGAGGGATAGTGGCAATCTACCTGTCATAATTTGAGAGTGCTTGCCGAATGTGCTACACCCTATTCTTATTCTTCTAGTTACTTCAATCTCGTGGTTCGGCTCTGCGGTTATTACCTGCCCTAAGTAGACATAGTCTTTTACAACTTGAAGTGCACTATTATCTATCTCGAAGCGCTGCTCTTTTCCGAGGTTGTTGTATATTACTTTCGTTTTCTGCAGATTCATCCTAAGACCCACTTTTCTGCTCTCCTTGTCTCACTCCGTAATCATGAGTTGCAATTCGTGCCTTGAGTTTCTCAGCAATGCAATATCATCGGTGAAGCGAAGGTTACCAAGGTACTCTCCATTAACTCTTATCCCTAACTGTTCCCATTCTGGGCTTCTGAAAACCGCCTGTAAGCACGCGGTAAATAGAATTGGGGAGATTGTACCCCGCTGCTTTACACGCTTCTTGATTGGTATTCTGTGGCTTTCTTTATGAAGCACTATGGTAGCAGTTGATCCCCTGTAGATTTCTTCCAGAATGTTTATATATACTTCATCTACGCCCTGATTCCGCAGTGTTTGCATGACGGCTGATATTTCTACTGAATCAAACGCCTTCTCGTAATCTATGAAGGCTATGTATAGTGGTTGGTTATACTCTGAGCATTTCTCTATTACCTGATTGATAGTATGAATGTGGTCAATTGTTGAGTAGCCTGTTCGAAATCCTGCTTGTTCCTTTGGTTGACTGAATTCTAATGTTTTCTTTACTCTGTTAGCAATTACCTTTGTAAATAGCTTGTATACTACAGAGAGCAAGCTGATCGGCCTGTAATTCTTCAAGTCCTTGTCATCTCCTTTCTTAAGTATTAAGATGATGTTAGCGTTCTTCCAAGACTCTGGTACTCTTCCAGTCAGGAGACACCTCGTAAACAGGGTGGTTAGTTTTTCTAACACAATCTGTCCTCCATCTTTCAGCAGATCTGATGTTACCTGATCCTCACCAGCAGCTTTGCCCCTTTGCATGCTCTCCAAAGCTTTTCTGACTTCTTCTATCATTACTGGTGGGGTGTAATCTGGGTTACTGCTAGTTCTTATAGTATTAAGGTCGTGGTTGTCTCGGCTACTGTACAGATCTCTGTAAAACTCCTCCGCTATTTTAACTATCCTATCCATATTGGTAGTTATTTTGCCTTCTTTGTCCTTTAGTGCATACATCCGACTTTTGCCTATCCCAAGTTTCCTCTTCAATGCTTTGACGCTTCCTCCGTTTTTCAGAGCGTGTTCAATTCTCTCCATGTTATACCTTCTTACATCGCATACCTTACGTCTATTAATCAACTTCGAAAGCTCTGCCAGTTCTATTTTGTCTGTTGTACTTGACACTTTCATGATTTGACGCTTCTTAATTAGGTTCTTCGTTTCCTGGGAAAGCTTGCCAGTGTCCTGTCTAACTACCCTGCCTCCAACTTCCACTGCACACTCCGTAATGATACTCGTCAGATTATCATTCATTGTATCTACGCTAAGGTTGGTTTCCTCACTAAGAGTCGAGTACCTGTTCTGCAGAACAGGTACTCGAGTTATTTGGATGTGTTTTGTTAAAATAATGCCGAAATTGAGCTCTTTCTCTCTATATCGCACTTTTTGCAGTAACTATAGGCAGCACGGAAATTGTTATCAGACTGGCTCACAATTAATATTTCAATATTTTTAACAGTGCTCGCGCAAAGCTAGCGCATGAGTCAGTTGAATAGGTTGAAATAGTTGTAGAACCACTTGCTACTTAGCGTGTGTCATTTGACGCACTCAGCCGAGTTACTGGCAAGTATTCTGACTCTATAAGCAGTGGTAACACGACCTTTCAGATAAGAGTTCGTACACTCTTCAGAATTGGTTCGAAAGCAGGTTAATACTTACATGGTGTATATAGATTTCTTATGAGAATAGTTACCGCCAATTCGAGCTTCGGTTCCCATTTCCCAGCGATTCCGCAGCCTCTGAGGCTAGAAATATGCCTTCATAAATTATTTTTGTTCGTCACCTATAGTTCAGTATTCACGGAAAGTGTTCCGTTGCTAAAATGCGCGAAAACGAACACGGGCATACACTTCGCGTTAGGCCTGTTTTTCCGCGTATATAGGAGCCACTTCTTCAACATAAGTTTTAAGTACGCTTTCAGCAACAAATGCACGCCACCGTCTCGTGAAAGAATTAGTTACGCTGCACACACAACAACCAAGCTCGGTGAGCATCTTCTTTAATGAAGGATCGAGTAATCGAAACCAACTGAAATTTGATCGTGGATGTTTTTTTCCCTCGAAAATAGCTATGTTATTCTCACAATCCCGCTCAATACTTTCTCTCGGAACATACATTTTAACGAAGAAGGCCGGAACCCCGTTTTGTAATAGGCACACGTTGTGCGCCTATGAAATGAGAACTGACAAGTGACGCGCCGTCCCTTAAGCGCCGTACTATATCTGCGCATCAAATTAGTTTCTATAAAGAAAATTTATTAAATTTATTTAGAATGTCGGGGTGTTGTGCACGCTAACCGAATTTTTTCAACGTTTGAGTGAGACGACGCACGCTGCGCCTTGAATATATCGCAGCAAATGCGCACTTCAAAAGCGCTTGGCTGACAATAAGCGCACTTCAAAGCGACATATTGTACCTTCAGCAGTGCAGACGAAATCTGAACTCAGCAAACAAACGTCCTTGATGAATGATTGTATCCCTCATATTACGACAGCACTGTAAAAAGACGCGCAAAGCGGTTTCAACTCGTCGATAGACAGTTCTAACTCGACAGCCATGCGTGCGCAGGCTGGATTAACAGGCGCACGTATAGATGATTTCTAGGTGCATGTTGTCCGTGTCACGGAGCCTCCATCTACAATAAATATGCTCACAATAAAGAGTTAAATCACGTTACCAGGCATGCAGGCGGACATTTTTCGCGGTGGGAAGGGGGGGGGGGGCGGGACGGGCTCGGTTTGCTTCACCTTTGCTACGCCACTGCACGTTACGCTAATATGATAAGTAAATACGGCACGGGTCTGTGGTAGCGCTCCTCCTCTCCTGCTAGTTCTGTTTAAAGTGCGTCCTGGAATAGGTCTGAGGGAAAAGAACTAGATATGCGAGATTATGACTATACGAGCGCTCTTGTATTATTTCACTAAAGTACCTATCCCGATCGCAGGTGTATCGTAAACAATGCGAACAATACGGCGTGACACCTTGCATAGTAGATTTTTAAAGGCCTTCGTGGTGTTAGGATGTTTTTACTGGAGTTAGGAGCGCCGAAAGCACAACGAACGAGAGAGGAGGGGTGTACCGACTCTATAATCTACCGAGTCCCGTACCGTATTTGCGTTGCGTACATTCCTTACTTTCTAGTTTCCACAACTATTTCTCGAACGCAGTACTACCGAACAAGTAGCGCACTCCGGAGACAGAGAGGAGGTGCCGCCGCGCAGAGACAGGCGCCGACGCAATCGTGTGCAGTGGCGCCAGGACACACAGGCACAGCGTACCGTGACGAACGACGAACCAAAAAAAAAATGCCACCAGCCGCGTGATCTTTGTCGTATTCCACACGCCAGTGTTGCGGAATGGGTGCCTCCATTCCACTCCAATTCCGTTCCGGCGAATTAAAACTTGCCGCAATTCCATTTCTTTCAATTCATCGGAACTAAAGAAACTTTGCCCATTCCCACTCCGGGAATGGCCAGGCTGTTCCATTCCATTCCTGTAATTCCTTAACGCCGGAAAGGCATATAGACAGTGTTATTGAGTTAAGAATGAACGCCCCATAAAGCTGACGTCAAGCGATAAAACAAAAACTGCAAAAAATTAAGCATTGCCATTTTTTGGGCGTGTTGGTAAACGGAACTCGAAAACACATTGAGAGCTAACATATTGAGCGCATTGCTTTGTCGTCTGCCTTACGTTGTTTGTCAGCGCTCTATATGTTTTCGAGCGTTTATTTCTTGTGAACAAATATATACGCCTAGGAAGGGGAAAGATATCGTGAATCCGTGCCCGAGTCTATAGTTCGAGTTTGCATAAGCACGCAAAACACGTTACCAAGGTGTAGGGCTAGTAGCTTGATGACAAATCTTGTGCAATAGCTCACCCTGCTGATTCCCGTTGGGGCAGTTCAATCGCTACGCACAGTATTTGCATTATCAGCATGTTTACACGAATGGTGATGCATTAATATCGTTTAGGCTTGAATATGTCACCGCAAAATTGAAAACATAGCGTATTTTTCTGCCGACCAAATTAGTGTGTGAGAAGACTAAGCAGTTTTGCCAGATGTGTGGAGTGGTCGTGAATATGGAGAAAACTAAGATATGCTTAAACCGGAACAAGACCCCCAAGATCTGCTTGTATCAGTTGGAACAGGGCACCGTTCAGGCACCTTGTGCCTTTGCATCGATTACGCAACACTGGACCGCAGTAGTCACGCTTGTCAAGCACACCTCGGAAGCATGAATGGGGTGAGAACTTGTGTTCACCTGTGCGCAGGTATGGAATCTCTTCGTTTGTCGCAAACGTCTGTCGGGTACTAAACTGCTCATGGGATGAAATTCAGGCTGTACCGAGAGTATTCGCCACTTTCGTGTGGGTGTATCCTTAGGCCAACGCGCACGGATAACTTGTTTCTCCCTTCAATGTCTGCCGCACTTGTTTATACACTAACTTCCCCTCAGTTTCTCTTTTACAAATACGCAGATAGTTCATATATACTTTTACATCATGCCTACCCTTGGCTCTGGCTTGGCTCTGGCTAACTGAAAGCGCAGCTAGAGAATGCATAGTGATCTTCGACTTTAATAATAATTATTCACGTTGCCCCACCGTGGTGGTTTAGTGGCTAAGGTACTCGGCTGCTGACCCGCAGGTCGCGGGATCGAATCCCGGCTGCGGCGGCTGCATTTCCGATGGAGGCGGAAATGTTGTAGGCCCGTGTGCTCAGATTTGGGTGCACGTTAGAGAACCCCAGGTGGTCGAAATATCCGGAGCCCTCCACTACGGCTTCTCTCATAATCATATGGTGGTTTTGGGACGTTAAACCCCACAAATCAATCAATAATTATTCACGTTTAACGTCCCAAAACCACCATATGACTATGGGTGACGGCGTAGTGGTGGACTCTGGAAATTTTGACCACCTGAGGTTCTTTAACGTGCATTTCAATCTAAGCACACAACCCTCAAGCGTTTTCACCTCCATCGAGAAAATGCGGCCGTTGTGGCCGGCATTCGATCCCGTGACCTGCGGGTTAGCAGCCAAGTGCCTTAGCCACTAAACCACCGTGGCAGGCCAACCCTCGATTTCATTAAAACATGTACACAGGCCTACACGACTAGTTTTAGCATGATATTACGTAGTAGCGATTAAGCGTTATAGCGATTAAGCGCAGGTGGGCTCGGTGGCTGTGCCACGACGCAGTCTAATCCACTTCTGTTCGTGATGCAGGATTTCGTACGCGCTATCAGCTGCGTGCTCGTACCCGTTCTTCTGGGCCCGGTATCATGCATCGATGCGAGCAACCCTTTCCCGTCAAGGTCCGTCAACGCAGATGACTGGCGCCTACTTCCAGCATTGGCCACCACTGCCCTATCGACGCTGCAGTCCGGAAACTGGACGCTCGAAAGAGCTCTCACAGCTTCACTGTCATCGACTACAACAAGCGCACGGCGTATAAATCCCCCCCACCTGCCGGCCGCGCTCTGTGGGCTCGGTGGCTGTGCCACGACGCAGTCTAATCCACTTTTGTTCGTGATGCAGGTCAGTAATCATCACTGTATTTTTGCTAAAAAAACAAGCAACCGATGCCTTGTTCAGCTACCGAGCCCCCAGTGCTGCGTTTGCATTATTTCTGATTGTATTAACATTGTGTTTTCTCTGCTGTTGCTGTTGGGTGGAGATATTGAAACTAACCCTGGTCCGACCACCCTAGAGCAAATAATGACTGAACTGAAAAGCTTGTCTTCCGGTCAATCCCAGCTCAGTAGCGAAGTACAAATCCTAAAAAGCCAGCTCTCTACCACTGATAAAGCCATTTCTGAACTTGGCAAGAGAATCGACAGTCTTGAATCCCACTACAGTAGTGTCGATACACTCCGATCCGATCTTGATGCCATGGCCACCGCCACCTCCCAGACAGCTACCCAGGTCTCTGTACTGGAGGCTCGACTGGACGATGCGGAGAATCGTTCCAGACGAGACAACTTGTTGTTTTACGGCCTAGCGGACGACAAGCCATCCGAAACGTATGCGCAGTCTGAGGAGCGTATTACTGGGTTTTGTAGGGACCACCTAAAAATAACTGTCGAATCCAAGGATGTCGAGCGTGCCCACCGTCTTGGCCGCCACTCGCAAGGCCGGTGTCGGCCTGCAGTTTACATCCTTCAAAACCAAGGAAGCCGTCCTTGCTAAGGGCCCCCAGCTTAAACATACAGATTTTAGCATCGGGGAGGATTTCTCGCATCGGGTCCGGAACGCACGGAAGCACCTACTGGCTTTTGCTAAAGTAAAATCAGGTCCCTTCCTTTTACCGTATAAGACCCTTTTTATGGGCTCCAAACGATACGTATTTAACGAGGCAACTGAGAATGTAGAAGAAAGCTCGTAGCAGTTGCCTTCACGCCCCAGATCTTCTAATTGTCCCGTCTTTGGTCACAAAGCCAATCTTTCTTTTTCGGTCATTTTCACCAACATACGTAGCTATCTTTCCAAACGCGACCACGTGTCCGACCTTGTATCTTCATCTAACAGCAGCCTACTTATACTAACTGAAACGTGGTTGACCTCTGACGTCACCGACAGCGAAATTTTGACCGACTTGCCTCACTTTAATCTTTTTCGAAAAGATCGTCCCGGCACCCGGGGCGGCGGCGTCGTGATTGCTACTAACGAACAACTTTCATGCTCCCTTATAAACATTGATTCCAACCTAGAAATATTGTGGTTGCTTTTTCGTTCCGTACCACAGTCCGTACTACTAGGTGTTTGTTATAGGCCTCCCAAAAGTAGCCCGGATTTCGCACGCCAGCTTAATGGTATTTTAGCCGAACTTACGACCAAATACCCAAATGCTCACGTCCTCCTCCTGGGGGACTTCAATTTTCCTAACATTGATTGGTGTAATCAAACTTCATCTGCACCCAATGCAAAGGAGGCCAACGATTTCCTTGATGTTTGCCTCAACTTTAATATCACTCAGTTGATAACACAACCTACACGTGCTACTCGAGATACTGCTAACATTCTTGACCTAATCTTAACAACTGATCCTGAGAGCCTTTCTTCTATAACATATCTTGATGAAATAAGTGACCATAAGGTCATTCACGCTAATTTTACCTTCGTTCCTCAAATGCGCCAAGCCTGCACTAAATCTATTAGGTTATATGACAAGGGTAACTACGCGGCCATCACTCGAGAACTTGAAGTTTTTCTTCCGACGTTCCGTGATGGTTTCTGGGAGCGACCCTTTAACGATAACTGGTTAATCTTCAAAAACAAGTTAAACCAGCTAGCTGACCAATTTATCCCTAAAATAAGCTTTCGTCCCACCCGCCAAAAACCTTGGTTTACTAAAACATTAAAAAGGCTTGAAAATAAGAAGAAACGCCTCTTTCGGGCTGCGAAGAATAAAAACACTGATTCTGCATGGGAAAAATACAAGGTTGCCGAGAAAGCATATTCAAGTGAAGTGCACAACGCCGTTATCATTTTTTTCATATGGAACTTCCGAAAATTCTTGCTGATTCACCGAAGCGTTTCTGGCAAATAATAAACCCTCCTAACACGCCCCCCATCACCCTTACTAATGATACTGGTCAAGAATTAAGTTGTTCAGAATGTGCCAATATATTCAATGCCACCTTTTCGTCTGTGTTTACGAATGAATCTGACCCCGTTGAAACAGAATTAGACTCTGTTAATCTGCCTGAAATGCCACCCTTTAACATAGGTTTCAATGGTATCCTGTCTTTAATAGAAAAAATGAAACTGTCATTCTCGGCGGGTACCGACGAAATTACATCCAAGCTGTTAAAAAACACAAAGCACATATCAGCCGAGTTTTTTGTTTTTGCTGTTTTCCCAGTCACTTTCCTCAGGTATTCTGCCTCTCGACTGGAAGTGTGGGAAGGTCATTCCGGTTCACAAGACAGGCAAAAGAGACTGCCCGTTAAATTATCGTCCCATATCTTTAACCAGCGTGTGTTGCAAACTCATGGAACATGTCATATACACTCATGTCATGCATTTTCTTGATTCTAACAATTTCATTCCTCTCAACACGGATTTCGAAAAGGCCGCTCATGCGAAACCCAACTAGCCCTTTTCCTTCACGACCTACATGCTAACCTCGATGGCAACCTCCAAACTGATGCTATTTTTCTTGACTTCACTAAAGCTTTCGACAAAGTTCCTCACCAGCGCCTACTAAAAAAACTTTCTCAAATAAATCTACCACCTGAACTTCTTAATTGTATTGCTCAATTTCTGACTAACCGCTCTGTTTGTTTTCGTTAACAACGTCAAATCTAACTCGCTTCCTGTTAGGTCTGGAGTGCCACAGGGATCTGTCCTTGGCCGGCTTTTGTTCCTAATCTACATTAACGACTTACCTAACAATTTATCCTGCAACCTTCGTATGTTTGCTGATGATTGTGTCATCTACCGCAAAATAACCAACACTTTTGATCAAGCAGCACTA
Source organism: Rhipicephalus annulatus (assembly GCA_013436015.1). NCBI lineage: Eukaryota > Metazoa > Arthropoda > Arachnida > Ixodida > Ixodidae > Rhipicephalus > Rhipicephalus annulatus. The sequence continues at coordinate 13,045 of WOVY01004890.1, forward strand.
CAGAATGACCTTAATGAAGTATTAAACTGGTGTGACCATTGGCTTATGACCCTTAATCCTAACAAATGCAAATTAGTTTCCTTCCACCGCCGCGAAAACCCACTCCAATTTTCATATGAAATTGCAAACATGCCAGTCGAAACAGCCGTATCCTATAACTATCTTGGTGTAACATTAACCCCTGATCTTTCCTGGCGAACGCATATCACTAACATGATTTCATCAGCCAACCGATCATTAGGATTTCTAAAACGTCACCTACGTCACTCACCGTATCACGTTCGTCTTGTGGCCTATCAGTCACTAATCCGGTCCAAACTAGAATACACATCACCCATCTGGAGCCCTCACCAAGTTTATCTGATCAACGCTATCGAAGCAGTTCAAAATCATGCCGCTCACTTCATTCATTCTTCTTATTCTTACGATGTCAGTGTTTCATCCCTTAAAAATGAATCCGGTCTATTAAGTCTTTCCCTTCGCCGCAGAATTGCTACGTTGTCACTGTACCACAAGTTGTATCACAGCTCACTCCACCAGCCACCTTACATCGCTCCCGCCGCACGCATTTCTTCCCGCACTGGCCACCCACTTCAAGTCTTCCGACCCCGATCTGGCACCTCAACATTTTCTGCATCATTTCTCTGCCGCGCCGCCAAAGAATGGAATGACCTTCCCCACGATGTTGTTTCAATCACCTGTCCATCACGTTTTATTCAAAGTGTGTCAATGCATCTGCAATGTTAACCTGTGGCTTTTGTATCTTTGTTGTACAACCCACCCCTTATGTAACACCCCCCCCCCCCTGTGGGGTCTTTAAGGAAATAAAGTGAAAGTGAAATAAAGTGAAAGCAAAATACGTTCCTCTTCAATGATTCCTGCTTCGCGATGCACACATGAGTATTGTAGTGGATCCCGGTGCTAAGTCGTATTCCACCGCTGCCAACCAGTTGTTGTGACTAGTAGCTTCGTATCCCACCGCTGAGCACCCGTTGTTGCGGACCGGAGTCTAACCGGTCTTTTGTGGTAGCGTGGTGTAACTTCGGGTTCAGGAAACAAATGCTGACAAGATGAGGATACGAAAAACAAACAGGTTTATGGTACTATTTACACTTATTTACAGCATAGATAGGTTGGGAGTCACACAAACCACGAGCGTGGTGATTGAACCGTTACGTGGTTCAGGGCGACGTCCTGCACTCTGCAGCGTCATTTTAAACCCTGCCGGGCTCCTCCTCCTTGATTGGAACGTCAATCACACACACAAGACACCGCCCACAGGGCATATATCAGTAGCACATGGTCCGCCGAATATTTATTGCCCCTCTTGACGCAATGCTCTGAGGATAGGGGAAATGGGGTTCTCTCCCGAAACAATTTGGCGGTTGAATTGCTTCTTCCGTCTTTCCCTGGAAGGGCAGCCAAGGAGTAGACACTTGAATTGCGGAGACACGACCTGTGCGGTCGGTCTGCTTCTCCGCCTCGCTAAACAAGCTGGCACGGAGGAATTGCTTGTAGGGACATTGGCTCTCGGACCATCTTCTAATCCCTTTGTCGCTCCCCGCCGCTGGATCCGAGAAACTGGGGTTCCGGGCGTGGGAGCACTGCCCGGCTACATTTCTCAGTGACAGCATGGCGCCTACAGACGACGGTCATAACAGCTTCCCCCTCGCCAGGTGAGTCACGGAGAGTAGCAGTCACCGCTGCTGCTCGAAGGGACTACGAACGGGTCCGTAGTTGAATGCCAGCAACTCGCCTTCGCTTGTCGCATTATCTGAGTAATTGCCGAAAACTTCGGCAGCGTCTCTGAAACTCGATCACATGCATGCACAAGGAAGCAATCGGCCCCCTGCGAACAAACCAAGCCAAAAGAGGGATGTCAAACCAATTATCTTCACTAGCTTTAACAAAAACATCACACTCAAAACCATCAGGACTCACTTGCGCTGAGAAACCAGAAGTGCTACCTTACACATTTCACATATAATAAGATGCACGAAAAAAAACTAAAATATCAATTTTCACACATCAAGAGCACCCCTGGATAGATTAGAAAGAGCGACGGAGTGCGTCAGCGTTTCCATTCAATTCGCCCTTTACCTAATGCCAAAATGACATTTTCGAAGAATCAAGCCCCGCCTCACAAGGCGACTGTTCTTTGATGTTGCGGTTTGCAGCCAGGAAAGGGGACAACGGTCTTTCTCTAATTTAAATTTAGCACCTCGAGATAACTCTGCAACTGAGAAATTGCCTACACAAGGCAAGCGCACTCCTTTCTTGAAGCGCAGCACGTTATCTCACGAGAGCCCAATTTCTGGCTCAAGTAAAGCGCAGCTTTGCCTTTTACCACTGTCGTCATGACATAGAACGGCACCTACGCCTCGATCTCTCGCATAACACCGAACCGTTAATTCTCGGTATATTCGTACAAATGATTAATGTACTTTAAAGCCAACTTTCAGCTTTTGGTTCGGCGGTTTTCCTTCTGAAAACTTTACACCACCTTTTTTAACCAATACAAAATTAAAACGACTGATTTATGAATCTCCAATCTTACACTGAATAACCATACTTAGCACGCACGTGCAACAATTATTCAAACTCACCGCTCCCTTTTCTCAACTAGATTCGCTTGAATCGCACACGATGGGGTCGCGGTCCCGGCGGTTTTCGAACACACCAGAGGCTACAAAATGCATAAACGCTAGGCTGTGTCCTGCCGTGACGCCTCATTCTGCATTTCGGCCGGCTTTCCTCAGGAATGCGCAAGGGACGCCAGAAACAGGGGGAAGCCTGGGTAATAGTGTCTTTGTGGTCGCCTCCTCGCAGTACTTGGTTGTTGTGCCTTTTCGACCTTGACCCTTCGGGCAAGGCCGCTTTCCCGAAGTCGTCGAAATGAACCGCGCGTTTCGTTGTGGTGACGCACCTCGTTTTCCCCCTCTACAGCTGGCTCGCCGCTTGTGCCTCCATAAACGCCAGCATTGACGTTTCCTGAAACGGATTAACGGCCTAGCCTTTCGTCTTTCTCGAGACGGAGTGGGAGCTGCCCTAGGTTTAGGCAGTGCCGAACGCTTCCGCTTCTTTCGTTTTCGGCGATGTTTGCTTGCCTTTTTCTCTCGATGCCATCATCATTTCGCGTCGTGACCTCAGAAGTTGGGAAGCTTGTTGGAGCTGGTGCTAGGTCTTCCCTCCCGCTAACGCTTTTCGAACTCTGCATCACGACGGACTGTCGGGCCAAATTATCTTTGTCAACGCTGATGAAACCATTAACTGGGCCCTCTCAGATGGTACTGCTGCACTCCTGAAGCGTCACGTTCTCGCTCTGTTGAGCCACTGTGCAAACGCCATCTGCATGTGATGATCTAGAGACGTCCTCTCGAGGCATGAGGATGGTTTCCAGCTTCTTACTGAGCCCACTAGGGCTGCTGGCAAACACCTCATCCCGGCAAGGACCGTCTTTTGATACTGTCTCTACCTCGAGACCGGCCAATGCCTCGTTCTCTACATCATTTACAAAGATGCATTCGAGAATATGCAGGCCCTTTTCTAGCGCAATCTCTGGTTCCGGCGTTTCATGACGCGCTTCAACGTCCAGCGCTTTCCGACGCGCCTCACTTGCAGACTCTTGTCTTTCTGCTTCGCGCTTTCTTTCAGACTCTTGTCTGAGCTGCTCTTCTTTTCTCCAGACAAAAGTTCCGAATATCCAGAACATCTCTGCCTCAACTACCTTGTAGTTGTTCGCGTCCTGCTCACTGAGTCGCGCAACAGCTTCATTTGCCTCGCAAGGCAGAACCGTGAGTAGCCTTTGACACCACGTGTATCGCTCAAATGACAGTTCCTCGCACCTCCGCTCAAATATCATCAAGTACAAGCAATATCCCCTGAATCTGTATATGGCTGCATGTACCTAGACATCCAGAACTCGGCCTTCAAGTTGCGATAAGGTACCACTCGCTGGGGACTACTGCCCAACCTATTCCTCAACTCGAGTTCTCGTTTGCGGATCGCAATCTCGTGCGCCAGTCTTTCTATTTCACGCTCGCATTCTAAGCTACGCTCCTCTCTTTCGCGCTCACGCCTCTCCTCTTCTTTCTGCTGTCTCTTTTTTGACCATAGCTCGGCATACTCACTCATGAGTACACTCACTCACACTCATTCATACTCATTTGAATGTGGTGAGTGTGAGTATGAGTGAGTACTGATGAGTATGAGTAGGAGTGAGTAGAATGTGAGTGAATACTTATGAGTATGAGTAGGAGTGAGAATGGACGTGAATGAGTACTTTCTGTGTGAGTAGAAGTGAGTATGAACGTGAGTGGGTGCTCATGAGTGTCAGTAGGAGTGAGTATGAACGTGAATGAGTATTCTGAGTGTGAATAGGAGTGAGTCTGAACGTGAGTGACTATTCTGAGGCTGAGTATAAGTGAGTATGAATGTGAGTGAGTACTCTGAGCGTGAGTAGAATTGAGTATGAACGTGAGTATTGTGAGTGTGAGGAAGAGTGAGTGTGAACGTGTGTGAGTGCTTTGAGTGTGAGTATGAGTGAGTATGAACGTGAGTTAGAACTCATGAGTGTGAGTAGATGTGAATTTGAACGTGAGTGAGTACTCATCAGTGTGAGTATCCATGAGTATGAACGTGAGTGAGTATTCATCAGTGTGAGTAGGAATGAGTGAGAGCTTCTGAGTGTGAGTAGGAGTGAGTATGAACGTGAGTAAGTACTCTGAGTGTGAGAAGGAGAGAATATGAACGTGAGTGAGAACGTGAGTGTGAACGTGAGTGAGTAGGAGTTTAAACATGAGTGAGTACTGATGAGTGTGAGTATCCGTTAGTATGAACGTGAGTGAGTATTCATGAGTGTGATTAGGAGTGAGTGAGAGCTCATGAATGTGAGTAGGAGTAAGTACAAACGTGGGTGAGTACTCATGATTGTGAGTAGACTTGACTGCGAAGGTGAGTGAGTTGCTGTGAGTGTGAGTAGCAACGATTAGGAACATGAGTGGGTTACTATGAGTGTGATAAATATTTGTAACCATCGCAACGGCATCCTCAATACGTTGTAAATAACGGGCACTATGGCATGCAAGCTTACTGTACGTAAAAGCCTTCAGTTAGTTTGGAAACTGGGGGAGCCATCCTACATCAGATGGGGCAAGAGGAGGTGACCGCGCAAAATTTGAGTTGAGGGTAGCCGTCCATTTTATTGTAACTTGAATTTTTTAGGCAGAATAGCTTTGAACTGCCTGTCCCTATAGCTACCGTTCTTGCTGCACTTACCTCTTGCGCCTTCAGTCTACGGAACCGGCTGATAATACATGTAAAATAACAAAGTCTTGCGAAGCCCTTTAACAAAAATCTCCGCGCGAGCTGGTTCAAAAAAAAAAAGAAATGCACTGCGCAAGCGACAAAAAAAAAAAAACGCTGAAATGGCCCGCGAGAGAAAGCACATTTTGTGCGCGACGCACATTGTGCGCAGCGATTTTGCAGTTTCTATCTCTGCGTTGTCCCTCAAGTGAAGGTTGCCTTGAACGATAACCTTAAGTGATCTCATGACCTCTCAAGCGCGAAGCTGTGTGCAAACTTCACTTTCTCAGTGCCCCATTAAGAAAAAAAAAAGAAAGCTTGAAGGACGGTTGAGCTTCGCCGTCAATAGTATAGTATGCGATAGCGTAATCGGTCCCTGTTCGCATCGCCGTTTCAATCTCGACCCTCCCTTCAGTTTTCGGCGGCTTATTATGCCTTCAACAGTGCAGACACAATGTGCAATAAGCGCCCAATCACCCTTGATAATTTATTCTATCATTAACATAACGCGGGCTGGTACAAAAACACACATAACGCAACTTGTTAATTACCGTTTCATTCGGCTGTCCGCGATAACCCTGCGTATATACGCACACAGCCATTGAACGTTAACCGCGTCCGCAGATCCATAAATACGGCCCTCTGCAACCGTCAGTGCCGGCACGGAGCCAACGAAGTCTCCGCGTGAGCGCGACCCACAGAGGAAGGAAAACATCTCCGAAGATGCGCACAATTTCTCGAATGCAAAACTGCCGTACGCAACGCATTCCATCTGAAGGCGAGGCAGAGAGGGGAGGCGCCGTCTCGACGGTCGCGCCGGGCCACAGAACACCTACCAGTGGCCGGGCGGCCGGGGTGGCCGCGGCGCCCGCCTGTCCCGCTAGTGCAGTCAGAAGGGGCTAGGGGCAGTGGAACGAACGAAGCGGCCGAGCCGGATGGCATGGCGACGTCTTGGGCTCTGGCGGGTAATCATAGCGGCGGCCGTGTAGTATACTGAAGCTGGCGAGAGCGTCTCTATTTCGCGCACGTGCGTCATAGCCTACGAAAGCGTGTTTTGAGTTCTGCTAACACATTACTGAGATTCTAAACGATGTCTCAGCGTCTCCTACGCGTCATGGCGCACAAATGAATGTGCAGGTGCGTCGTAATTGCGCTGAGTCATTGCCTGTTTGTGGAGTCTACCGACCCTTAAAGAAAGCGTCAATTGTTCAGCTCGACTGTTTCTTTTGTTACCTGAGTACACGTAACGCTACCTCAATGTTAATATTCATAATCGGCCTGACAACGTCCGCTGCAGGACAAAGGCCTCTCCCATGATCCGCCACTCAACTCGGTCCTGTGCTTGCTGCTGCCATTATGTACCCGCGAACTTCCTAATCTCATCTGCCCACCTAACTTACTGTCTCCCCCTAACCCGTTTGCTTTCTCTGGAAATCCGGTCAGTTATGCTTAATGACCAGCTGTTATCCTGCCTACGCGCAACATGCCCGGCCCATGTACATTTGTTCTTCTTGATTTCAACTATGATATCCTTAACCCCGGTTTGTTCCCTGATCCACTCTGCTCTCTTCTTGATTCTTAAGGTTACAACTACTATTTTCCTTTCCATCGCTCTCTGCGTCGTCCTCAATTTAAGCTGAACCCTCTTTGTAAGCCTCCAGGTTTCTGCTAAGTAGGTAAGTACCGGCAAGATGCAGCTGTTATATACCTTCGTCTCAAGGGGATAGTGACAATCTACCAGCCATGAGCTGAGAATGCTTGTCAAATCTTCTCCACCCCACTCTTATTCTTCTAGTTACTTCAGTCTCGTGGCTCGGCTCCGCAGGTACTACCTGTCCTAAGTAGACGTATATACCTTTTCCAACTTCAAGTGCACTGCCACCTATCTCGAAGCGCTGTTTTCTTTCGAGGTTGTTGTTCATTGCTTTCGTTTTCTGCCGGTCATTTTGTAGATTCCAAGAAAAGAAAAGCGGGAAAAGGGGGTGACAAAGTTTGGTGGGCAGGTGAGATTAGGAAGTTTGCGGGTATGAAGTGGCAACAGCAAGCAAAGGTCCGAGTTGACTGGAGGAACAGGGGAGAGGCCTTTGTCCTGCTGTGATGATGATGAGTATCTGAATGTAAAAAAGCGTGGGTGAGTGCGCCTGAGTATGGGTAGGCGTAAGTATGAAGGTGAATTCTTATGTGAGTCCGGAGGTGAGTGAGGGCCTATGATCTTGAGCAGGCGTGAGTATGAAGGTGAGTGAGTAACTATGAGTCCTAATTGAGGTGCACGAAAATTGAAGTACAAAAAGGGGACACCTGGACACAGCGCGCTGTCTCGAGGTGTCTTCCTTTTGTACTTCAATTTTTCGCGCACCTCAGATAAAATGAATCACCAACTCGCCCAGCAGTCCGTGTATCTCTAAGAGTGTGAGTAGTCGTGAGTATGAACGTGAGTGAGGGCCTATAAGTGCTAGCTGGCGTGAGTATGAACGTGAGTGAGTACTCACAAGTGTGAGTGGTCGTGAGTATGAAATGAGTACTCATCAGTGTGAGTCGTCGTGAGTATGAACGTGAGTGGGCGCCTAGAGTGTGAGTTGGCGTAAGTTTGAACGCGAGTGAGTACTGCTGAGTGTGAGTAGGAGTGAGTATGAACATGAGTGAGTACTCTGAGTATGAGTATAAGTGAGTATGAACGTGAGCGAGTACTCATGAGTGTGAGTAGGAGTGAGTATGAACGTGAGTGAGTACTCTGAGTGTGACAATGTCACGGACGGCCATTTTCGGCGGCCCCGCGTTACGGCAATTAACGGGCGCCGTACTTTCCCACTGACCGTGGGAACGGCGGGGTGCATGAAAGGGAGCCGAGAAGTGCAGAATGGGGTGCTCTTCTTGGAACGTCGCCGTCGACGATTGATCCTTTTGTAACTGCGGCGGCGTCTGCAAGGTCGTGGAAGGCCGCGATGTACCCCGAACAAGGATAAGGCTACGGGACGCACCGGCTGAAAGCCAAACAGTCTGACCGTTTCCCACGGGGAAAAGCGTGGGAAACCCTCTGGTGGCCAAGCCGTATGACAACAACCCAACAGGTTGTCACTCTCACTAGTTGAGGGCCCTCTCCCAATTAAAAAGGGGTTGGGTCAAAATATTTTTGGGGTGGAGTTTCCATCAATTAAACGCGCATGATTGGACCCATGTAGAGGTCTCTGTCCCCAAGGAAGAGAGCGAGGAGACACGAGGGGGATTTAAGCGCAGGATTTTGCCCCGCTAGGCAGACTAGTCGCTGACCAACATGGCGTAGAAACAGATCAACAAGTATCTCTTCTAGAAGTTTTTAGTGTGGCTCTGTATCGGCTGGCCACCTAAACTTAGCCGTTCGTCTAGTTGCGACGCGATATTAACGTCTGCAACGTAGACATCGGGAGTTCGCCTCGAGTTAGCTCAACCTGCCCGAGGTCACCTGCAAGCACTAGCCTCCCGGAGCCACCAGCGTAGCAACACCGCCGACATCGCAGTCGTGCCAGAACTCTCTTCGACTTCTCACATCCGATCGTCGGGGACGCAACGCTGCCGGTCATCACACGTATGCCTTCACCTGTTTATATATTCGAACTTTCACCTCCGTAGTTCTATTATTGTTAGTTTGTGTAGTTTGTAATAGTTCTCTCGCGTAAGCTGATTTATTGTTTTTTATGTATGTTTTAGTTGTATCAAGTGTTGATGTATTTTGTTAGTTGTAATGAAGTGTTGTATTAGATCCAGAGTGCTGCAATATCACTAGAGTAAAGTTTGTTTTGTTTTCTCACGTCTCTGATCTCTTCACTGTCTCTGCTTGCGTACGGAATGAACTAACCTGCTGTCATTCCCGTCGCCGACTTCGCGCTGGCGACGCTAGAGTGGCAGCTTGTAACAGACCAGGAGTGAGTATGAACGTGAGTGAGTACTTTGAGTGTGAGAAGGAGTGAGTATGAACGTGAGTGAGTAGGAGTGAGTGTGAGTAGGCATGAGTATGAACGTGAGTGAGTACTTTGAGTGTGAGAAGGAGTGAGTATGAACGTCAGTGAGTACTCTGAGTGTGACAAGGAGGGAGTATGAACGTTAGTGAGTACTCATGAGTGCGAGAAGCGTGAGTATGAACGTGAGTGAGGGCCTATGAGTGGGAGTAGACGTGAGTATAAACGTGAGTGAGGGTGAAGGCTGAAAAAATTGCGGTGAGTGAGTAGTCTCTCAATGTGCCGACCTATGTTTTTGACTGATGAGGTCCCATGCTTCGCTGAGCTCCTCATAATCAGCCCCCAAATCATTAATCACTTGAATGATTATAGGTTTTCGTGCCAACCCCTTTGTATCGATCCCCAATTAATAATAATAATACGTTTATTTCATCATCATTGTGTACATGATGATAGGGGCCCGCAGTAAAAGCTGCAATATCCGAGGATCGTTACAGCTTGACTGAGCTGCTGACCCCTAACTTGGCGAACAGCAAGGATTCAAAAAAAAAAATACAACCAAATGTGCATAACATAACAGAAAAAGAAAAATGAAAGACACAATACAAGGAAGTGCACTTTTAAGGCACAGAAATCGCGAGCAAACAGATAACAGGAATTATGAAAGAAAAAATGATAACAACTCTTTATTTGTCAATGTTTCAAGGGGTGCGTTTTTAGCTGCGAAGCTATTGAGCAGTCGCGGAAGCTGGTTTTTCAGGGTTTGCGTGCCGTAAGTTGTTCTGTATGTTTGAATGTGCCATATATCTGTATTTCTTGTTCTGCATATATGTTTCGTACTACAGTAATATAAAAAAAATGAAAATTATCGTTATCCTTTTTCTTCGCATCTGCTCCTCTCTTGGTTGGGCTCGGAGCATACTGTGATGACCGTCGTCCGTAGGCGCCATGCTGTCGCTGAGAAACGTAGCTGGGCAGCGCTCCCACGCCCGGAACCCTAGTTTCTCGGATCCAGCGGTGGGGAGTGACAAAAGGGATTAGAAGAATTCCTCACACAACAGCAACAAGTCCAGCTTCTGCAGCTCCCGTAAATCCATGATCGTACTGAGTGCTCACCACTTCCAAAACAACTTTCCGAAACGGCGAAACTGAGTCTTTCGGCAAAGTTAACTACCAGTTCTGAAATTTACCCTCTTTTAGAACCTGGTTTACTAAAAGGAAAAGCCAAGCCCTCACCCATACGTGATCCATGTCTCGAGACAGCTGCTTCCCTTTGGCCAACTGTTGTTGTCACTTGTAGCTTCGTATCCCTCCGCTGTCAACCAGTTGTTGTGACTTGTAGCTTCGTATCCCACCGCCGAGCACCCGTTGTTGCGGACCGGGGTCTACCCGGTCTTTTGTGGTAGCGTGGTGTAACTTCGGGTTCAGGAAACGAAAGCTGACAAGATGAGGATACGAAAAACAAACAGGTTTATGGCACTATTTACACTTATTTACAGCATAGAAAGGTTAGGAGGCACACAAACCACAAGCGTGGTGGTGGAACCGTTACATGGTTCATGGCGACGTCCTGCACTCTGCAGCGCCATTTTAAACCCTGCCGGGCTCCTCCTCCTTGATTGGAACGTCAATCACACACACACAAGACACCGCCCACTGGGCCTAATTCAGTAGCACATGGTCCGCCGAATATTTATTGCCCATCTTGACGCAATGCTCTGAGGATAGGGGAAATGGGGTTCTCTCCCGAAACAATTTGGCGGTTGAATTGCTTCTTCCGTCTTTCCCTGGAAGGGCAGCCAAGGAGTAGACACTTGAATTGCGGAGACACGACCTGTGCGGTCGGTCTGCTTCTCCGCCTCGCTAAACAAGCTGGCACGGAAGAATTGCTTGTAGGGACATTGGCTCTCGGACCATCTTCTAATCCCTTTGTCGCTCCCCGCCGCTGGATCCGAGAAACTAGGGTTCCGGGCGTGGAAGCGCTGCCCAGATACGTTTCTCAGCGACAGCATGGTGCCTACAGACGACGGTCATAACAGTATGCTCCGAGCCCAACCAAGAGAGGAGCAGATGCGAAGAAAAAGGATAACGATAATTTTCATTTTTTTATATTACTGTAGTTTATAAGACTATACTGTCCTATATGAATGGTAAAAACAAGTATTACACCCTCTGTTTTCAAGTACATTCTTTATTTTTATGAATATTTAATACTTGAAAAGCCTAAAGAAAAAAAAAAACGCCAGGCCTGCGTGGAACGCGCAGCACAGTCACAGTGAAAGCTGGGAGAGCAGCCTTAAAAGCCTTTTCTAAACACTATTTGGGTAAATGCCGCCACTTGCTGGGTACCCACTATGCCATAAATAATCATAATTTTTGTAGTTGGTTGGTTGGTTGTTCCTCAAACTCCTGGCGCAATCCACCACGGTGGGTCGGCCATGAAACGGACAGTACCTCATTTCTGAAATCGAATTGTTTTACCAGCCGGGTTGTAGGCCAGCATTCACATTCTATCCTCTGTCGTTCTTCGGAGAAGCGTGGTATCCACTACACACTTGTTGTTGTTCTCCTATTATTAGTGGCGCACTTGCTAAGATTTTTTTCAATGTCTTTAAGCAGTAGCTGATGATGAATTATGCCTGAACTTGGTATGTGCCACAGTAATAGGTCATCAAGAACAAGTTTTTTAATTTGTTGGAGCATTGGACGACCCACTCGTTACGCGATTCGCATTGTGTAAGGCCTTATTGTTTGTTCGATGTTCCAAAACGCTTTATTACTCATTAAAACAACTTCTCTATCAACATCAATCCTGCCTAAGAGCAGTACCTGTCACTTGCAGCTTTCCGAGTTTAAAACAGGCCACCCACAATTAAATTCATTTTCATCGGCTCAAAAATCTTTCACAAGACTAACACGTCAGGCAATTGTTCACTAGTTCTTTGGTAACCGCTACGCCGTAAAACGTGCTTAGCTGTACCCATGATTCTTAAAGGCTGCAATGGCAAGCAGTGCAATTTGAAAAAAAAAAGAAGCTTTATTTTGGTTTTGATCGTCGAAATTTTACAAGCAAACTTTCTGAGCTCAATGGGCATTTCACCATTTAGTTTTCTAAAACCAGAAATCTGAATGACGGCTGCTAAGTCTTCAAAGAAAGAGAAAAAAAAAGCGATGATATTGCGTATACCTATGGCTGTGAGTTTCGCTTCACAAACATGAGCTGCTCGAAAGAAGTGCATGACAGCCGGTTTCGATTCGCTGTCATTATCAGGGATGCCTTAGAAAAAAAAAAACGTGTTTCACGTCAGTCACGCTGAAAACTGCCCTTGCGATGCGGGAAAGCAGAAGCGGCTTTTCTTCGCTTTTCAATAACACACGGGCTTTACCGTGTCTGTACAAGTTCCCTTTGCAAGATAAAGCGAAATTTTTCCTGAAATGGATCCAGGCATATTGTTTTAGTGGGCACTATCAATTTGCCTGACATTCTATTAAACATCAACCTGCTTGGCTCTGCTTCAGTGTCTGCATTCGCGATGGTGCTGGCGCTGTCCTGCCCTAAAAAAAAAAAAAAAAGGTGTCCCCTCCCCAGAACAGCAGAATGCATCTGCTCGGCTATTGCAGATGAACAGCACGAACATGCACTGTGCCGTGCTCCCTACCGGGCTTCAGAAATTAGGTGCCTTTTTCCTCTTCTAACCACTACCGCCACCACACCATGAACACTTGAACCGTGGGTCTAGGAGGGCTCCCATAAAAAAAAACAGTCAGCCCAGGCTACGTTGTAGGTTTTTAGCTGACCATTTGCTAAGAAGTGCGCTTGTGCCTTTGTTTAAGGTTTCCGCGAGGCAAACTTTGATATTTCGCCACGCGGGAAGTAAAAGCCCCGCTGTCTCATGCATTTTCTGCAGCAACTCCGTAGCTTCCTCTACTGGGGAGAGAAGCTCAATCAAGTCTGTCGGCAGCCTCAGTTTATATTTATACAGTTTAACCTTCTTGCGAGCGTGCAGGGTTTCTGTCAGGCCTGGATTACTCGAAAGAGTGTTAACAAGCTTTCTCATTATTCGAAGCTACGAGTTCCACCTCGTTGCGTTGTGAGATTCCAAATGCAAACCGGCCCCATTAAACACTTCTTCCGTGTCGGCGGGGCTGTTGCGTATAGATGCAACGATGGCACCACATTTTTGTACGACTTTCTCGGCACTTTGGTCCTACATTAAAGTGAGGATGACAATTAGTGAACATTAACATTGCAAGTACAGGTAACGCGAACGGTCAATGCTACAGAGTTGCAGAAAGAGAAATACGACATATGCAATAGAAGGATAATTAAGGAGAAAAATACCAGAGAGCCCAAAATACAAGCAAGCACAAATAGCTCAAACAAGAAATCAACCTAATCCAAATCTGTAATGTGTATAGCTTCCGAATAACATGGGCGTCCTTTGCGTGATGTGCGGTTTTGATCATTTTTGTTTGCCTTTGTTCGCACTTCAGAACAGTTTATTAAAGTGGTGAGAAAAGAACTCGAACTGGCTGCCTGGTGTGCGGCAGAAAAATGATCCGCGGCAAGTGATGTGAAGCAGAGTTCGTGACATGGATCACGGCAGCAAGTGATCCACGAATTCCTGAGATGAAGTAGCGAAGCAGGCACGAAATTTCAGAAAGACATCGGGTGCGGATAGCTGCATAATAAAGCTTCCGTGCATCGAAACTGTAATAGGTACAATTGTCCACCCTGTTCAAACTACAATTATTATATTCCTATATTGTTTGCCCACGTATTCATGGCAAATTATTCAACGAATCTTGGCTATATAAAAACAGTAGTGAATGGACGACGTATCTATTGATGCATATAAGATGAAAAAATAATGTTATTTATCAGCACATACCTGCCGAACGGCGTCTTTAACGCTAAGCTGCAGGCTGTGCGCGGCGCAGCCAAATAGAAATTGCTCCAATTGATGGAGTTCGCTTAAACTCATTGGTAAAGCGTTCCGGGCAGTCAAAACTGCCCCGCCGTGGTGGTCTAGTGGCTAATGTACACGGCTCTTGACCCACAGGTCGCGCGAATGAATCTCGGCTGCGGCGGCTGCATTTTCGATGGAGGCGAAAATTCTGTAGGCCCGTGTGCTCAGATATGAGTGCACGTTAAAGACCCCCAGGTGGTCGACATTTCCGGAGCCCTCCACTACGGCGTCTCTCATAATGTAATGGTGGCTTTGGGACCTTATACCACATATATAAATCAGTTATCAAGACTGTTATCTTCATCATGCTTTTCGGTTTCCCACCCAGCGAATTCAAAAGACTTTCACACCGATTAAGCGTTATCTGTCAACACGTAAATTACAGAGAAAATGAAATAAGAACAGTTAACGCAGGCTAAATAGTGCGAAAGCACATATTTGACCTTGTCAGCGACGTTCCACTTATGCAAAGTTGCGTAGTACTCGCAGCGGATCCGAGCACCTTCGTTGCTCCCCATCAGGCGAGTGAAAATGAGAAAGTGCGTGTCAGCCGCGAAGTCGCTGTCCACGAATGTTGCTTGACAGCCAGGAAACCCGTCATAGAACGCGACGTCCACACGTCGAGTGCGATACAGACGTACTCCGCTCACGCCAAGGACGATGATATTTTGGTCTTCAGCACTTATACTTACTCGGGCAACAACTTCTCTGAGGCCATCCCGCGATGGCAACTTGTAGCCAGGGACGGGGACCTGGATTTGATAGAATTCAAAGCAGTTACTTTGATCAAAGGCGGCTTATAAAATTGTCAAACTTACGTTTACGAATTGTAGAAATCCCTCCCTCTCGATGACACGAATAGGCTCCATGTTTGTGCAAATCATATCCAGCATGGCGTCGTCAAGAGCAGGCACGGAGCCAGAGGTGAAGGCGGACGTCATTTTCGGCTGGTTTCCCCGCCCTTCCTCTCGTGGCTCGTGCTTTCTTTTCTAGAGCCGAATCAGAATCGATGATACTCTGAATACAGCAGGTATAGTTTCGGAGCAAAGTTTGGAGCGTGCCGCTTCTTTGTTTTCTACACGTGTAATTTCAAAAAAACTGTTTCCAGTGTGCCTTGTTCGCGGACGAGAACTGCGTGCGCCAGCAACTGGGCGCAGGAGCCATTGTGGTTGTGCGTTACGGTAGTGCTTCCCTAGCCGGCGGCGCCACCCGGGCTGCCTCCCCCTCCCCCCCCCTAGAAACAGAGCGAGCGAACGTGGGTTTTCTTCGGTGAGAATCGTGGCGTCGGGATTCCGCAGAGGCGCCGCCGTGTCCATGCGTGGTTACGTGTGCTGTGCTGCATCGTCTCCGAACTTATGCTTCGAAAAGTTCTCTCTTCCTCGTAGGAAGGGAGAGACAACACGGTTCATCGTGTACGACTGCGCTGCGCTGACCTGCAGACCTTCGCCGGCTGAGTTTCGGGCAAAGGCGCCTATGTGTCTAGACAGGAATGACAGCACTGCGAAAGGGTGTGTGTGAGGGGGATGGGGGGGGGTTGTATGAGGGGAGACGGGGCGCAAGCTGGTATACGAAAACTTGCAGTCAACACGAGTACTGCGTCGGTGGTACCAGTACGCATAAACCAAGAAAAAGAAGCGCTTTTTCGTCCCAGTCACGTCTGGCGACAGAAGCAAGCAGAAAAAAAAAAGAAGGGCGGGGAGAGAGCCGGCAGCTGAGGTCGGCTTAAAAATGTACCGTGCTTGTAATCAACCAAGCCATTTTAAAACTGCTGCTTTATTGCTAAATTCGAGGCTCTAATTTACTAATGTATAAAACTTCATTAACAGTGCGTGGAAGAAAACGTACTCTATTTTCGGAAAAAGACCCAATTCCATTCCGCTCAAAATTCGCTCAATTCAATTTTCATTGCAATCCTCCAAGTGTTGTCCCCCATTCTATTGCCATTCCATTCCATGTGTGCGTAAATTTAGAATAATTCCGGAATCATTCCACTTTCGGAATGGCAACGCCGCAAACAGCGACACGCCCGCCGATCGCAACGCGCTGCACGAATGAAAGTTATCTCTGGAAGAAAAGTCAAATCTTGTCATACTATCGCTAGTTCTGCTACCTGTTTTCTTCCAACATCCAACCTCCGTTATTGGGCTTGCACGATATCAAAATAAACCTTTTTTGTTGCCTCATACCGCTTGTCTTGTCAACGACAGGCCGCTAGTTATCGTGAGCACCATTCGGGCTTCTCACTACCTCAGTACGACCCATCACTGTGTGTGTGTCGCTGAGTTTTCTGTGCGGCGAACCGACTCGCGCTTATGAGTACACGCTCACGTCCACAATCACGCCCAGTCGATTACCCTCATGTGGGCTCACTCACGTTTACACACGCCTACTCATACTGAGTGCTCAATCACGTCCACTCGCACTATCGAGTACGCACTCACGTTCTTACTCACGACTATACTCACGACTGCTCACTCGCGTTCATACTCACGCCTAGGACAGCAGAAGATTCTTCCACGGAGGAAGAAATTTCCTTCCTCCTTGAATTTTCACGTGCCTTAATACTGTGATTACTGCTCGATATATCCGCTCCAGTGCTGCAGTGACCTAAGTGAGCGCTATGAGAGTATCGCTTCAACATGTCTGTTAACTTGTGCTCAGATGTGGGTGCACGTTAAAAAACCTTAGGTGGTCAAAATTTCCGGAGCCCTCCACTACGGCGTCTCTCGTAATCATATGGTGGTTTTGAGACGTCTAACCACACATATCGTCGAAGTGTGGTAGTTTGGGCTAGTTGGTATGACATGACGATAGCTATAGCGCGAGAACAGAACGACGACAAAGCGACTCCTTCTTGTCCCATTGGCGTCGTTCTGTTCTCGCGCTATTACTATCGTCACCCCACATATCAATCAATCAATCAATCAATCAATCAATCAATCAATCAATCAATCAATCAATCAATCAATCAATCAATCAAGTGTCCTACCAAAGGGTTTCTTTCTTTATTGTTGCCGAAATTCCTCGTAAGCGCAGTAGTTTGAGCAAAGCATAATAGATTTCGTGAAATAATGTATATATTCATGGACTATTTATGAGAACATGGATAGAAGAAGAAATTAAGAGCCGTGTCCCGCAGGCAGTGATGTCTGACAACGCACAATAATTTATCGTATTAAACAACTTAAGCAGATACTGTATTAGTTTGCTATACGACGTAGTTCATGCCTAAGACGAATGACGAAATTCAACGGTATACGCGGGTGTTTATAGTGAGAAGAGAAAGCGTGAATACAAAAAGCGAGTAATTGTTAGCGATTGTGGTCTAGCTACCGGTAAACGTTGTTCAGCGGACGCCGGCCAGAACTGAGGTATTTTTTTTTGGGGGGGGGGGGGGGGTTTAGAAAAAGTGGTTAACGATTTAGAGAACTTGATACTCTACTAAAGAAGAGCATAAAGCCGTCCTGTAAGCTGTGGGCCTCACACTTGATGAGGCCGTCTTGACAAAAATTACGAACGAGTTCACAGCGTAAAATAACACCAGCAACTCCCACGGCTACTAGCACACTTCTTTAACGAGGTACTGCACGGTAGGGAGGTTGTGTAATATAGACATGTGTGTGGAAAGATGAAATAATTCTCGAGGTTCTCACGCGCCAAACGCACCATTTGATTACAAGGAATGAGACACATCGTAGCGAAGGGCTTCGAAATTTTCGACTGCCTTGGGTCCTTTAATGTGTACCCGAATGCATGTAGTACATTCGCTTATAGAATTTAGTCTTTGAAATGCACTCGGCACGACCAGCATCCAGCTCTCATTTGTAGGCTCAAGGCAGCTGAACACCGTAACCCTTGTATCGCCATGGCGGCTTGAAAGTAAACGAACATTTCTTCGACTGGACTTAAGAAAGATGTATCAACGTGAGTGTGCACAAGTTAGTGTAAGAAGACGTGGTCATAGGAGAAAGTAAATGTCTGTGAGCGTGAGCGGACCTGTAAACGTGAGTGAGTTCTGCGAAGTCCAAGTTCACGTGAATGAAGCTCTCCATGATATGGCGCGAGCACGAGCATTCGTGTAGGCGTACGGACGTACGAATGTGAGTTCCAGCGTTTGTCTCAATACTTATATCGGTGAATATTAGTGTATATAAGAATAAGGGCGAGCGAACACTTCTGAATATGAGTAGACGCGAAATTGGTATACGAGTGGCTGAGTATGAAAACTAGTGAATGTCCGAGTGAGAGCAAATGTATGAACGCAAGCGCCAATAAATGAGTGCTAGGCTACTAGCAAGCATATGAGTACAGATGTAGGTGGACTTAAACGAACGCTATCGAGCGTCCGTGAAACGACGCCAGTGATCGGAAGTTTAAGTGTAACGTCGAGAAACGCCGATGTGCGCGAGTGCAAGTGAATGCTTCTGCATGTGACATGAGCGAATTGAGGGGGGGGGGGGATTGAGTATGGCTGTGCATGACCGAACATCACGATATTAGCGTCCGAGCCAGTGATATAGCTTCATTTTAGGTGGGAAACGGAAACAAGAAAGATGAAGACAAACGCCTCTCAACATACTGTTGTGACCATGTCTCTAAGTGCCTTTTTTTACAGACAGCTTAGTCTACCAGTTCCCAAAACATTCTGTCACCCGCCACGCTGGGCTACAGTACTCGACTGCTGACCCGCAGACGGCAGGATCGAATCGCGGACGCAGCGGCCACATTTCCAGTTGAAGTGGAAATGCTCAAGGCCCACTTACTTACATGTAAGTGCACGTTAAAGAACGCCAGGGGGTCGCAGTTTCCGGAACGCTCCCCTACAGCGCCTCACATAGTGACATCGTAGTTTTTGAACCATAAACTCGAGCAATCATTGCACACTAGGGGTATACTTTCACTTGGAAGATTGCAACAGAAGGGATCAAATGGCACACACTGGGGTGACAATTCATTCCATAAGTCTTTCAAGTTCTTCAACTGACTCGAGCTCTAGTTTTGTGCGACTACTGTTAAATGCAGTGAAGTATTTATTTTGAGCAATTCCTATAACCTTTGCCACTTTGCCTAGTCACAGCAACAAAAAAGGGATGTAATTCAAATTCAGCATTGTTTTAATACAACTCGTCCCCATAACTTACCGAGCTATTTGGGCACATTAAAATAGGAACCGTGAAAAGATTGTCAGTGATTTTGAATTAAGCAGTTAAAACAGGCCTCGCTTATACATACATACATACATACATACATACATACATACATACATACATACATACATACATACATACATACATACATACATACATACATACATACATACATACATACATACATACATACATACATACCCAACTAAATGGTGCGAATGAGTTGCGTATTGGGTCATACGCTGCGAAGGACACTACAGAAAATGGCATGAAGTTCCCATATTTATTTCTGATCATTATGGATAGATAATAACGTAGTTATGGCTGGCGGCATCAGGCTTGTGACATGGTATGTTGCCATACTTGTTCACCGTGAGCAGCTATGAAAAACAGTACCTGAAGAAGGAGACGTAATAACGTGGCGAGGAAATGGAACTGTAATGATGGATTCTTAAAATACTGAACATTATGAGGACGTGCGGTAGACTGTAGTCCCGTACCGTATTTGCATTCGTGTCTCCGCCGTTCGCTAAAACTCTTTCTCGAACGCAATACCAGCAAACAAGCTGTGCTCTCCGAGTGACGAGAAACAGAGAGGAGGTGCCATGGCCGAACCGAGACTGGCGCCAACGCGACGGTGCGCCGTGGCGCCAGGACATACAGCCTACACGAATGGTGCAGAACGCCGGGTGCATGCTGCTTTGCGCGCGCGCGCGCGCGTGTGCGTGTGCGTGTGCGTGTGCGTGTGTGTGTGTGTGTGTGTGTGTGTGTGTGTGTGTGTGTGTGCAGGGCACCATTCGGGAAGTCGATGCAAAATGTTATGTATACCAAAGCATCTGTGTGCGCTGCGTTTAGTTGTGTGAGCCCCGTCGGGCCAATCATCGCTACAAAAAAGAGTCGAATGGTGAGTACCTGTGGACACAACGCTCTTGGCCACAGACGAAGTCGACCGCTGAGTTGTGCCTGTGTGGACCCTCTGAAAACAGAACTATAACCTCGTGCCCCTTGTAAGGCCGTTGAAGGCAAGCAGTTAAAAAGGCGAATGGTGTGGCTGAAGGCAGCTCTGAGGAAACTGTCAATCTGGTTTGTTCTCCGCGCCATCGCGTATCTGAAGATTTTAAAGAACACTACGAGTATCTTGGGAGCACGCCAGACAAAAGGAAGAATGTGTACAGGTGCAAGAACTGTAAGATGACCAAATCCAGCAGCAAAGCGAACCCAAGCAAGTTCAGAAGACATTTATAGGTACGTATTCATTCTTTATGCGTTGTTTAATGCAATTCATGCTTGACATGTTCATAATGATAAACGCTTACGCTTTGTAACCTGTTCAATTAGTATTTCTTTAAATTAGACATTAAGTCTGAAAGCACCGTCCCTCAATTTCACCATCTGAGTGTGTGGGAGCTTAATACTGTGCGTATTATCAGGCTAAACGCCGCGTGCCGTAACCGCGTCGCAGCAGAGTGCTTGGCTCTGATCATTACTGTCATGCGTGCATAGTTACGTGACCAGAAATTGTTTTCAGCAGCAGATTACTTCGGAGCACTACCATACTTTGGGAAGGGGATTTTTGTATAAGCTTGCCCGCATGCTGCAGTGAATAAAAGTTCATTATTAAAGCCACTTGAAGAGCGCTGATTCCACGCTAACGGCGGAAGCGCGGGGGCAGAAGCTCGTAGCACGTCAGGACAGTTGAGACGGGCTACGCTATTGCTTATCGAAATAGAGCCGTGCATTCGGGCGTGTGTAGAGGAGAATAAATTGATTGGGGGGGGGGGGAGGGATTCGCGGTAAATGGACATTCTTGTGCGAGAATGCATATTATTTGGCTGGTTGGTTCTCTGCAATAAACGATGCCACAGTGCTGAAAACAAGGGAATCGAGAATGGAAATGTGACTGGACGTGTGCTTCAAACTGAACTTTATGTTTGAGACTGTATTTGTACAAATGCCAAGACTATGAGAAATATGCATGAAGTAGGCTATGATTATAGAGCAAAGAATATTACACCCTCTAAGCGGTTTTCCAGCTACACGGCTTCGCTTCTACGTACACTGTTTTACCATGTATAGACATGAGGTCATGCATGTAAACATATGAAGGGTGTTGCAGCTATCACACAGCACGATTTTAAAGAGGATCGGCGTTACACGAAGCAATCCTGGTAAATATTTTGTTCTTGGTGCACATGAGCAGCCACTATTTTTTTTTCTTTACTGAGAAATAATTCATTAGTCATAATTTCATAAGCATTCGCTTAAGAAAATCTCATTGCAACATGTTGTCAAGAAAATGTGTGCTACTTTGAGCAACGCACTGATTATTGCTCAATATAACAAGCGAAGATTTTAAGCTAGCTGTCGTTGGTGTGAGGAAAGTGTCACCATGAAGGGGTGCGCACCACGGAAATTCGGCAAATCCCTCCACTCACCAGTGGTACTCTAAAATGAAGAAGCCGATAGTTATACGAACAAATAGTTGAGACAAGGCCTCGAGTGAGAGAGAATACTAGGGAAACGGGAGAGGCAACAGCGGCTGCGAGAAGGCCCCGAAGCGATAGACGACGAGTCCGTTTATTCAGGAGGTGTGCGAACGCTTGGTTTCCGCGTGAGTTTGTTTTTGGAGTTTCAGCATCCGTGCTTTGTCTGTGGCTGACTGTCCGCCGTTTAAAGGAACATTAAGAGGAACAATGGCTTGGTATAGATTGACAAACTTCCCTATGAAAACTCTAGTACCGTACGTTTCACTATCATGAGCTCACTATTAGCAGAGGAAATCAAGGTTGAAGTATTATTCTTAAATTTAGCGCCATAATCTCCACCTGTAAGGTAAGAGATAAATGTATTTTCGGCATTTTTGGGGCATCGGCTGTATGAAATTTTCGAAAGTTTCGTATGCTATGTCTCTTGCACCCACCGATAATAAAGTGCTCCATCTTTATCGGCTGAAGCTACGTATACGATCCAGTATAGACGCCTTCGAAATTTCTTACATCACGGGTGTTGGGTGCGGAAATCTCAAGGTGGCGTTGCCACCCGCATTTTTTTTCGCGCCTTTTCTCGCTTGTACCAAGAAAGAGAAATAGGCAAAGGCAGGAAGGTTAACCGGTTGTACCCGGTTTGCTACCTACACTGGGGGAAGGGAAAAGGGAAGGAAAGAAAGCTAGAAGGAAATAGAGAACAAGTGATACGCGCACACATATACACATCGACCGTCACAACTGGGGTGCGTTTTGAGGCCAGTTCCTCTGCAGAAGACTAGAATTCAAGATGTTCACAGAAGGCTTGCAAGAACTGGCTGCAAGGAATCCAAATAAAATTTTCAGTGCGCATTGCGCTAGAGTTATCGTACCACTGAGGAGAGTGCGCATCATGGTCATGAGACCTCAACAAAGCGATGACTTAGTCGGTTTTCGTCGTGCAGGTTATCTGTGGACGATGATGCACGCTGTGTGGCATTCTGCACCGGCTCTTTTTGAGCTTATGTTATTATGGTGTTTTGGGATTGTGAATTTGTACTTAGTGCACAAAAAATCATTTCGCTTTTTAGTGTCCCTTTAACTTGAGCCTCTCTGGACTGAGAATGGATGCTGAAACAAGCTAGATAAAACATAGAAACAACCTATAGCAGCACCCATATTAGGCCTCAAGAGCATCCTCGCGTGGATTAGTGCAATCTTAGCCAATTTTTCTGTTTTCTTGTTAATAAAAACCCTGCGAAATATTGGAAAGTGACGCGTAATTGAACTTCCACACGCATCAGAAAGGGGCGCCCTCACACAGGATCACTGTGCAATAGCCAGCACCAAGGGAAAACAAAGCAGAAAGAAACATTACAGATCACCCTTTCCGCGGGCTCTCCAGCGGAAGGAACGCGCATCACTTTGATCTTGTAGAGTCAAACCGAAATCACAAGTGCTCCAGTCGCATTATGGACCAGAATAGTTGGCAGTGAGATATGTATATTGATGGTGCCGTACAGTCGAGCGGAAGGTATACTTGAAATATTTCTACGCATGTTGTTTGCAGTCAACCTCTATATACACCGTTGTCAAAGTGTGGGAGATTTTCTATTTCAACGGAAAAGAGTTGGAGCGGTTGCTTACAGTAGTCTTATTAGAGGGAGCTCCCTCATTCCTTTTACGGGAGGGAGCGCAGTTACGTGTTATTTTTTTATATTACGCGGGCTGTCTTCATCAACCAGAAAATTTATCTACTTACTTGCATACAGAGATACACAAGACTCTGAGAAAAGAGAGAGAGAGCAAGCTAGCAACTTCTACAACGCCTACCCTCTCTTTCTTGGGAGGAGGGCAGAGATTCAGAAAAAAAAAGATAGCTGTCGGAAAAATGAGTAGTATGCAATTAAGAATTGCGCAGTTTTCAGCAACGCGTTACTTGCGCACTGAGCCGGAAAAATGAGTACGCAATAGGTACGTTTTTGAGAATGGCGCAGTTAGAAGTCATTTTATCATGCCTACGTATGCTTCTGAAAATTTGGTAATGACAAGCGTGCTTGTCGAGATATTGAGTGGATATTGCATAATTAACATAATTACCTGATGAAATATTCAACGTAGTTGCTACACGAGATAACCTGAAACATGTAGTAGGTTTGCTTTGCGCACCGCTGCGCCTATCTTTAAAAATCCTGCGGCGTTATAGTTGCGACATGGCCTCCTTGATCTCACGCTGGGATGTTTCTTCTGTCGGCTCACGAACGTTCGAAGAAGCTTGATTGACTAACGTTGATTAACTGTTTCACGTTGCTACATTGCCTCATACAGAGTGTTTCAGCTAAGAATCAGTCAAATATTAAAAATAATTGAATATAATTGCTACGCGTCTACAGTTAGCGCAGCCTTTTTTTGAGCCACATAGAGCGCTCGACAGCAATACCACGGCTTCCCTTTTTTTATCCAGTGGCCGTGGCAATACTGTGGAAACTCTAGGCTTTGCCGTATCCGTCGTCGTCCTGTTCTTATATATGTACACGCATGTATATACACAAGTCAAAATAAGCGTAGTTCATACAAAACATTATTCGAAGCGCATGACCGAGGAATCGGAATCTGCGAGGAATCCGCAGCGCGCTGACTTAGCAATGTGATCTCGAGGATACTAACGGCAGAATACAAACTCGCGCGGCGTTGGGTGAAACGAATGAGACGCCACATGTCGAAAGTTAAATTATGCGAGATGTGGGCCATGCTACATCCACTCAATATCGTTGCCCGCGCTACGTTTGCTTCATATTGTGGACTACCTTCGCTATATTTTTCGATTTTGAGGTTTTAGCGCCACGCCAACGCCCCTAATAGTTGGCCAGAGAAATTAATGTTCCGCGGCCCTGGTGTTGCGAGACGTTTGGTAACTTGGGGAAAACTTATACCGCAGGAGGGAAAAAACAAGACGGCTGAACCAGAAGCACAACCATGTCCAGAATCGATGCCAGCAGAGAATGCTTTATCATGGTCGGTCGGTCGGTCGGTCGGTCCTTAACCCTGGCGCAACCCACCGTGGCATCACGTGCCAATGCCAAGCGCCATTTTCATATTTCCTCTTGAGCTTGTGCGTCCTGCTGTTTTGTTCGTGGCCGAAAGAAGGGTGCTACAAGGTTTTAACCTTGGATCTTGGGACAACGCAAGTGCAAGAGTCCGAGAGTAGCTTGCGTTCTGCGCATGCGCCCTAGCGGGCCTCAAGTGTCTTATTTGTGCCCTCTATAGCTCGTTGGGTCACGGATTTCAAAAAATCTCGTGTTTCGCCGGAGTTGTGTGCCTCGGATTAGTAGTCTATAATGTTTAATCTTCGTTCATTGTCGAACTTGGCGGATCGGAAAAAAATATTCTGACGCACTCTATATGCCTGAGAACAAACAATACTGCGCTAATTGGAGAAGTGCTGCGTGTATGTTTATTGTTTCATTTTTTTATTTTATGGCTTCATGCTTATTAGATGAAACATATTACAATGCTGCAACTATACACACTGAATTGAACAATGTTTTCTTGACACATTTTCCAAAGTGCGCTCCAGAAATACGTGAGTTTTGTGTTTTTCTGTGCCCCAGTACGTGAAACGACGGTTATAAAATTTAACTGGAATAACAATGCATTTTCCTTGGAATCTTAATATGTGTATTCGAAAATCCATATTGAACTCCGAGTTTATTCGATGCATATAATTAGCAAGTGATGTACTTAACTAGTCCTTTTGGTTAACTGTCAATTGGCGTGACATTGAAGTTAGCCGCTCAAGCCATGTGCACGATCTGTAGTACCAGGTTGTAGTGTGATGGTGCACCGTGCTTGTTTTTTCACTCTTTTGATATATTATCTGTATATCAATTGTTCATAATTCACAATATTTTTCCAGTTGGTCCACAAGAAGGCATATCATGAAACTCAAACGAAACACCTGATGACTTTGGATGCCACCGTCGGTAAGTTTATCGCAACCAGAAAGAAACTACCAGCTTCTCATAATATCCCGAAATCCTTTACACGCTGTGTCGCTGAAATGGTAGCCCTAGATGGTCTTCCACTTTCCTTGATGAAAGGTGCCGGGTTTAAACGCCTCATCGAATTCTTGAAGCCCGAATCGACCCTGCCATCGCCAAGGACAGTCTCACGAACGCTCGAGTCCCTTGCAACAAAATTCGCGCTGCCGCAGCTGAATGAAACGCTGTCGAAAGCCCCTAATAAAAGCCTGCACTTCATCGTGGACATCTGCAGCCGCATTCGTGAGTCCATTATTGGCATAAGAGTACAGTTGATTCAGAACTGGAAACTGTAACTGCACACGGTGTCGTTTAGACACATTGAAGGCTGCCATACTGGTGAAAACACAAGGGAGAGGTTTTTTGGCGGAATTGTGGTCTCGCGGTACTAGAGAAGCGCAGGTGGGAACCGTAGTCTGTGATAACGCCGCAAACATGACCAAGGCCTTTATATGGAGGACCACTTCGATGGAGATGGGCAAGAGGTGCCGGCTGATGAAGACGAGTGTGACGAGGCCACGCAATATGAAGAACCCTTTGAATTGTCCAGTAAGGAAATGACAATGACCTCATTTCACAGAGTGAGATGTGCCGCTCACACGCTTCAGCTCGCAGTGAACGCAGGACTGCGATGTGCGAAGGAAGTTTTGGAGCTAATTAATGCCACTGTAAATGTCTTCAGACGCTCGTCCTTCTAGACTGAGCGTCTGAAGGCGCTTTGCGGAAAAGACTTGATTCCCCCAGCAGGGACAAGGTAGAATTCCTTTGTCGCGGCACTCAAACGCCTGACAGAGGTAACATTTTAACTTTTTCAATTACGATACGTCTTTTTTGTTTTTTTACTCTTCACCATAGGGAAAACGTGCAGAGGTACAGCCACAGCTAACGTTGTTCATAAAAGTAGTGGTGAGCAGCAATCAATGCTTCAAAACTCTGGCGGGGATTTCGGGATACTTATTCCAGCTAAATATAGTTGATTTTACCACTTTGAAAAGTTGTGCAAGGTTTGCCAGTTCGATGGGAGTATTTAATTGTCTCCTACGAGCGATTGAGGCGCACTCCAGGGCGAACATGTGCTATAGAAAAGTATAGCAGAAAACAAACTGCCGGCAACATTTAAAGTGTAGAAATGTTTGTTTGCATAACACCAGGGGTGTAGCCAAGGGATAGTACGCCAGGCTTGCGAGTCCAGCTAGGCTTCTTATAGACGGAATGCACATAAAAGCTACCTGCGGACGTGACGGAAGCTGCTTGGCAGGGATCGCTGCAGCCTTTATTCGGAGCAAGTTCAATACGAGCAACTACGGCCTAAATTTTTTTCTTGGTTATTTTGGCAATTAGTGGTCTCACTTTGGGCGTGGCCACAAACTGCAATATCAAGTGTCTTTCGTTAGTGTTCCGCTCGCATCTGATAGGAATTTTTATATGTATATCAGCAGTGATTTAGTTTTTTATAATTACAGAAAATTGTTGTTCCTTCTCAAACGCAAGCAATCCCGTTACTTTCTCGTTATTCAGCTGATCTCCAACTAACAGACAGCTCGCTCATAAGCGCACGTGAGGCCAAGTACTGCTGCTTAACGAAGTTCGGTTTCATTTCAGACGGACGTGTTCAACTCCGTAATAGCAGTGCTGAAAGAGTTCAATGAGAATCACCCAGCAAAGCGCATCAGCGTCGGTCAGCTGGCAATGAATGCTGCTCACTTTCAACAGCTCCTGATGTTGCTCAAACCACTTGGAGACGCCACTGACAGACTGCAATCTGACAGCGTGACTTCATGTGATTTACACGTCAGGATCAGTTCGTGCTACGCGCAAGTCAGCAATTGCCGGACTTCTGAGTAAGTACACAATTGGAGGCCTGTTAAAGGAAATGAAAAAGCACTAGTTTTTTTAAAAAGAAAATTGTTTAAACTGCGATTTGGAAAGCGGTTTCCTTGATATTCGTGTAGCCGGCGACTAATTTCCTAAACCCGCGCAAGGCGACTTGCTGACATTTGATCCTCGTTTCGTACTCTTCCTGTAAGGGCACATTAAGACATAATATTATCGTAATAGCTTTATTATTAGATCAAGTAATGCTATAGTAAAAATAAAATATCATGGTAGTCATCAAGCGAGATGGCACATGTTTGCAATTCCATAGATAGAACATTGAACACTACAAACATGAGCTCAGTCATTGGAGTACAGAGTAACATTACGCGTGTTTTATTTACAAAATAATAATAATAATAATAATAATAATAATAATAATAATAATAATAATAATAATAATAATAATAATAATAATAATAATAATAATAATAATAATAATAATAATAATAATAATAATAATAATAATCATAATAATAATAATAATAATAACAATAATAATAATAATATTTAGTAATTGCTTTCGTGTCTTCTATGTCAGGCGATACTCTAGTGCCGTTACACATGTTCATTTTCAGATTTGTACGCCTAAAAGGGAAAATTCTCGAGGAATCAAATGAGCGCTTTGAAGATGCGCTCCGTGATGACCTCTTCGTCGCATCAAGCGTGCTGCACCGACGGCAACAACTGCGTGCTTTTAATGCATCTCTAGCCCCTGGCCTATCAAAGGCCACAGCAAAGCAAGCCACGGCAGCTGTTGAAAGGCTTCTTGAGAACCACGCGCAGGTATGCCGGTATTTACGCTATTCTAATACTTTGCGTACGTGAGAGTCAGAAATCGCTAATTTGCCCCAATTACTGACGAAGTTATATATAAATGTTGCAACGAACCGGCATGAGTACTTACGTCATGCCTTGTTATAATAACTTCACTGACTTTTTATTGTCTAATTGAACTTAACAGACCAAAAATTGTCTTCCAACTTTGAATTTCCTGAACTCAATCGCTGTGCCTGGATATATCTGCCGTGTTTGGAATAAAGAATCGAACATTTGCACACTGGAGCCTGAATTTAAATTTTCTCGCACACTTGCGCATCTCCAAAGCTAAATGCATGCACGTGTTACATTTATGAATTTGTGAACTCTCCTCTCTTGTGAAACGTTCCGTAAGACAATACGGTAATTAACTTGTTTTCAACCGATGAATCTACATATTTTCTATGTATGTGCCCTATGTTTTGTTGAAAATCTTACGGATACACATGAAATAATTAGAGGGATATACGAAACACTTCGGCAGGATTTCCCTACTACCAACTAATAGGCCTTTAAATATAAAACTTATGGAATTTGTACACAATTTATATACGGAAATCATGCTCACTTGATCTAAAGCAGCATAGGCGTGCGCAGAACTCTGAATGTGGGGAGTTCGAAGCAGACCCCTGACGCAACCGGGATTTACTTTGGAAACCTCGATCGCATATCCTCATGAGCCGATCATTGTACGCTCAATTGCAATAAACCAAAACTTCTTCAATGTATGGGGCAAATTTCGCCCCTCTTAGAAAGGAGCCTCCTCCCCTTCACGTTCGTCCGTGCTCATTAGTGTGGAAAGCTGTTCTGCAGTAATTATGTAGTGCCTTCCACCTACCGCGGCCCGCTGTTCCCAGAGCCCGCCTGAGCCGCTGACATCCAGTGACTATAGGGAAAACAGTTTATTTCGGTAGGACAGCACATGCTCCGTGTGAATCTACATTAATTACTGAAGGCCGACATAATATTGCCGCATTGAACATGCAGCACCAAGAGAACAACGAAGAACACGCGCAGCGGGAGAAAGAAGAAGATGTTCTCTTCCGATCAGTTTGCCAGTGGTCTGGTACAATTAAAGTGAGTTTCCTGTATTTAACTGCTACTGTTTCTGCATTGTGACACTGGTGGAGGCGAAGGGTACATGTTCGGGACGCATGACAACAGCCCCGCATCTAGTCCAGAAAGACTTCCGCGCATCAACACCCCCGTTCACCGCAGCCGCCGCCGCCGCCTGTTAGGCCTCAGCCCGGTTTGTTATTTTTCTTATTGCTTTCACTTTTTCGCGAACGCTGTCACGTTGCTAAGGGGCTGCCCCGTGGAGCCATGTGGCTCTGCTAAGGTCATCAAGGTTTCTGTGAAAAGCTCGGCCAGAGCAGTAGGCTGCATATATATGCGGGTATTTGCACAGCTAAAAAAAAGTTGAAAAAAAAAAGTGGCTGACGGAAAACTGAAACGATATATTTGACCTGTAGTAAACATATCTTTTCGTTACCATTCAGCAGGTTGCGAACTTCCAATTGGCATTTATTATGCTTTCATGGTTAAACTATTTTTTGTCCCAATATCCTGTATCAGATATCATGACATAGCTTAAGAGTATATTTTTCAGGGCATTGTTTATAAGTTATGAAACCGTGTATCACTTCTTATTTTATATAAACACCACCAAGCATTTGCTGCAGGAGAGTTGCAAAATAACAAGTTTGATGATTTTTTAAAGCTTGCTCACCGGAATATTTCATGTACTGCGCTTTATATGCTCGTTCTGGATATTATTTATTATTATTAGTAGTAGTATAGTATTATTTTGTGACTTGCATGTTATTACAGGTGCACTGTGTCGTAGAGTAAGATTACCGTGTATTGCATTGAACAGCTAGCAGTGTTTCTAAGTATTATTTTTATAATTTATCCCTTATATGGCTTACATAATGCTTCTTTCTTGGTTATTTGCATAAAATACTGCAATACAACAGGCGCCCCCCCCCCCCCAATTTGATGACGGCTTACCTTTGTGATTTCGTGGAATTAGTTGTTGTTTAAAGCTTTTCAATTTGTACTGCGAGATTGTTTTCACCTTCAGCACGGTGATTTTAGGGATTATTTTCGAACGGCGGCACCGTTATGTCTTACAAGTGAACCTTAATATTGTTTCCCACAGCACAAACACATCTGTTCAAAAAAAAAACCGCTCTCCATGATAATCTAGGAAAATCTAGAGAATTTTTTCACTCCAGAGAGGGAAAAAGTGGCTCCGCCGGTTAGCAGAACTGAGTCGGGTAACGCCCGCAGTTTGTTCTGGTGGTGTTTATTCTGCATATGTAGCGTGTCCTTGTTTCTTTGCATGTGAATCACTGTGTCTTCAATTGAGCTGTCATTTGATATTCAATAAATTCGCCGACTCTCTGTGCAAATGTGTCCGGCCATTTTTTTTATCCTCATGAAATAACTCTCATAAATTACCTAAAAAATCTTGTTAAAGCAGTGAAATATTACTGTCTCTTTACTCGCTGAAAACCTCAGTGGACTAAAAAATTACTACCCTTCCTACGTTCGAAAACTCAGTTAGCACGAGAGTAAACTTTTACTTCGACTCATAGGTGGTAAAAAAAAACACAGATAAGACAGTGCGCTAGACGACAAGTGGTTTACCCAGCTTTTGGGGTTATTTATGTTTATTGTGTACACAGCGCACGCCCACAGGAAAAAAAAGAAAAAAAGAACGGCAAGCGCAGTTGGAGGGAAAGAGGGCGAAAAGCAAGCAGCTGCTAATTCTGTTGCCCTGATGACGTAACAAAGCCTCATTACGTAATTTTACGTAATTGTGAGAAGCGTTTGGTGGCTTTTGCAGAGGCCCTAACTCTATGGGGCTTCTAGCACCAGAGTAAGCGGAACGTTTGAATACCACGTAACAATGTAAGGTATACGAAAAAAAAAATCACCGCCCAAGCACAACGTACAGGCGGTTAACCACCGAAAGCTGGAACACGTGGAATCGATGCATAGCGGTTAGTTTAACTGGACGTGGCAATGAAGTATTTCACAATTATTGGTTACATATTGGTGCTTTTCAATAAAGTCAGACACGCGTTTCGCTTGGGTTTACCTCAGTGTTTATTTTACGTACCACACATTTTGTCTCGCATGATCACAGTCAGAAAGAAGTGTAACGAGTGGTTCAATGCGTTAATCACAGTGATGTTCTCAAACCCCAGGTGGTCGCAGACTTCGCAGCCGAAGCCAATGTGCCGCTGGAGAAACTCCCGCTGAAAGGAAGCGTTCACCCTGGCGAATGTACTCACTCAATCATCACATTGCCACCTCAATGTTGTTGAAAGCACTTGACATCACGACCTACCTCGATGGTGTGGTTTGCGAGAGTCACCCGCCACCTTGCATTTTCGCACAATTTAGCGTAGCTTGGAAGGCTGCTTGATCATCGGCAAACATTTGCTGCTAGCAATCGGTCTCCCGGGCCTGCTTTTATGTCCGGACTGCGGGATCAGCTCGGTGAATGCGAGCTCTCACGTTTCCACTTTCGGCGGTCTTCTAGAATATTTCGTGCCGTACCCATGTGGAGGTTTCGGGAGAAGCTGTTGAGCGCACGCTTGGCGCCACGGCTGCGACAGGATGAACAATGTCACTAAAAACGCAGCCTACGGCGGGCGTGATTGGGTACAACGCTGCGAACAACGAAAAAGATAACGCAGCCAATGAATTCTTGTAAACTTCTCAGCGTGATTGAGACGGAGCACGAATAAGACGGCAAAAACGTGCACTGCGATAGCACTGTCATCATGCACGATGATAAAATGGCAGGGAAACTCGTGTAAGCGTCCTTCACTCAAGATGTGGGAGAAAGTTGCATATCTGAGCTGGCTGTTTGCCTTTTACACTGTGAACTACGTAAGTTGTATGAATTCTTTGATTTTAGGTAATTTCTGCTTATGTGCTTTTGGTTCTAAAGATGGTTGCAACATCTGTTAATAAACTTCAGTTGTTACTGCGCTTGTTTCTGTTCTCTTCTTTGTGCTCCGCGACATTCGATCTGAAAAGTTTTCAAAAATGAATCACTTCCACCTACCCGAGTTTTTACTTTACTGCCGCCAATGGAGACCATTCTCACATCGCTGCCAAATGAATTTTCCTTTCTCCTGCAATTTACAGCTTTTGCTGTATGCCATAAAACAGGCGGTCTCTTATGTTCACAAGGCCACCGTACTTCTGGAGAAAATATGGGATAGCAGTTGACTGTCCCTTAACAATCTGTGTTTAGCAATAATATTTAATGATTTAGAGTACGATGTACTCTTCTATGGGAGAGCTTCGCGCTGTCCTGGTAACATCGATGTGTTGAGAAACAAACAGTGGTAACGATTTAGAGTACCATGCAGGTACTCAACTATGGGGCAGCTGAAAGCCATCCCGTCACACGTGAAAGCCCGTACTGGGGGGGGGGGGGGTAGAAAAAAGTGGGTAACGATTTAGAGTACAGAGTACTCTACTATGGGAGAGCTTAAAGCCGTCCCGGGGCTATGCCAGACTACAACAGCACATGGAACTGCTGAATAATTCCTGCCTTGCCCCACTACAATTTTCGGGTGTGGCAGTGCAGATCTACAGTTATGTCGCTAGGTACGTGTCAATTTTTTTTTAACTTCGTGGTAACATTTTTCAGCCCTCTGACATTGTTTCTCAATCACAAATAGTTGTTTTAGTGGCAACGACGAACTTTTAATTCAAAATATCTGTAGTTGTCATAGAATGCCTTTCTTTTCATTTTGGTTGCGAATGCCACGCACTACCAAGTGGCTACCGCGAATATAGCGCTCTATTCTCACGACACTTTTTGGACTGTTTTTGGCACTGCGTAGTTTCTGGTACGAAAATGTGTTTGTCATGTATAAGGCGTAGCGAGAAGGAGAAGGTTTATCTAATTTGAGGTATACGCGGAATAGCTTTGCGCTAGGCTGTAACAGCGGGGAACGACTCCGCTTCACGATACTTGTTCGTTTGTTTGTTCATTCGTTGGCTTCTTTTCTCTGTGATCATGGTTACGCAGTGGCTTAGGCCAAGATAAAAGATGCTAGCTTGAGAACATCATATATGTAGACTCCGGTTTCTTTCGCCCAGCGGTGACGGGCTAGCAGACAAACGGTCATAAGCAAATTTGCTGTCTAGCCTTGCACGTTACCCGAGAAAATTCATGTTGTAGTGCAAATACAAATTCAATTGCCATTAATATTAATACAATTAGATGCGGTAACAAGTGGTAGATATGGCAGAGGGGACGCCGTTGAATAGTATGCATATTGTGTGACAACAATTACACAACAGTCACAAGTACAACAATTACAAAAATTGGTTTCAAATCTGCATGTTACACCGCAAATGCAGTCGAAAGACTGTAGTCTTGCGTCTGGAGAGAGTGAGCAAAACGTTTATTTGATTATCTGCGCAAGAACATCGGTGAAGGGTATTCTGGAGGCGCTGTGTTAGAGTGCCTCGAGTGAGTAGCGGAGGCGAACGAGCGCATCAAGGCACGTTAGACACAAGCGCCACCTGGCAGTTATTTCGGAAACGAAAGAGTGCAGCACGCGGAGAAAGATGCGCGCCAGTCTCGGAGGTGATAAGGTGTAGAACGCAAAGCGACGGGCAGGTGCCACCACCATGACGTCGTAGCAAAGCGTTGGAAAAAAACTTTTTGAGCATCGCGTTGCACTGTCAGCGCAGTGTGCTAAAACGCTACATTCCTTAGTGTTAGTTGTGTGTGCCTCTTCTAGTATTAAGGCAGACATATAAAACTTCCAAGCGTTGTCATGGCGCCTCAGATATGCGCAATAATTGCTGTTTAACTGACAATCGCACAACTATGAACGCTAAACCTTGAGCAATATTGGAGGGCGCTGCGAATGGGGTTGACCATTTGGAGCCATTCGAGGTATCGTTAGGGCGGACAAACAGACAAGTTTACAGACAGCCATACAGACAGGCAGACCAAGATTTTTCCGTCGAAGGGCCCCAAGAAAGACTGTTGTCTTTAAAACTTCGAGGACGCTTGAATTTCGCCTTCACGAGCAGACTTCAATAGAGTAACCGCGTTCTGTGCGAATCAACTTCTCAATACTAGCCTAACTTCCGTCTCGGTGTGTGCCTCAACTACCATGCCGTGAGCGAACGAACGAGTGTGCGTGCAACACTGCCTGTTTCAACCTATCGTAGAACGTCTACTGAGAGCACATTTGCGAAGTGCTTACTGCACCATAATTGTTCCTTTTGCGAGTCAGCAAAAGGGCCTTTACGCGTGCATGCCTAAAGCAACCCGCGAACATAATTTAGAACGCCCTGAAATGGCTGGGCCTTTCCGACACCCACTCGTTGTGCATTTCACATGTTGAGACGCCTGGCGCGATTCTACGCTTCTACAACTTAATATTGCGTGGATTGAAGAACTTTCTTCCACTGCATGAGCAAAAGAAGTGTAAACATAAGGACTCGGTTTTTTGGCTGGGCACAATAATAATGAGAACTTCTACTAAATGTCATTCGTATTGCTATTTTCCAAATCAGTTTCGACCATCGGTGTGCCTCTGTGGTATAACACCTGATTTCGACGCACAGATCCTGGGTTCAATTCTCAATCCTACTCAATTTTTTTATTTAGTTTACTGGCACGTTTGTTGATTTTTTTTCTTCACTAAAACAAGATGATGTTTTGTCGCTCATAACCGGAGACGCTAGCAGCGACGCCAACATAGGATTTTCTATGAAACGAGCTCATCGAAGCTATCGAATTCAAATAATATACAGCGCATAAGCATTAAAGGATAAATACAGGTGAAGAGACAGCCGTTATCCTACAACCTAAGTTGAGAGCATGATCAACAAAGCACGCATTGAAAAGTAAGTCTAACCTGCAACAAAAATGACCCCGGAGAGTGAGCAGATAATCGGAATGATTTGCTTCCATGTTACTAAAGTAGAACTTCAAATCACGCGTCGTAAATTGAATCAATCGCATGTGATTATATAGGCTTGCTTGTGTTGTAAAATAATTACTGTTGACCATGACCATACTCCAAAGAAATCCAGCACCCATCAAAAGGTGGTACCAAGCTTCGTGTCGCAAATATAGGAAGCTCACTGCCATACGCCAAGCCTATGAGGTGTAATTGTGAAAAGGACGGAGCCGGAACGCACTACCGTAATATTTAGATGGACAATAAGTTTTGATATAACGCGGAAAGTGGTATCTTGCACCCTATACCCATTTGCGCTTGTTCCCACAGATTCCATCCCATATATCGAAGCCGAAATGTTCATAACAAGGCAGTGCTAGCCCCCCCCCCCCCTAAAAAAAAATGCATGGCGCCCCTCGAATGCTCAGTGCCCAGTTTAGAGGAGCCGCCATAAATAGAACAATACGAAAGGCAAGAGACGAGAAACGGTATCGGTACTTGGAGTTGCATCACAGTGACATTCGATCAATCGTCAACTGTCTCGCTGCCTGAAAAGCAGTGGATATTTTTGCTTTATTATATAATTCCCTTATTATCCAATACAAACGTATGCAAATGATTGGGTTTGCCAGTGACCAGGTTTTGTTACGTTTCCTTCATATTGACGCAAGGTAGGCTGGCAACTACAGTGGCCAGCCTCTGAGGAGGATAAAGAAGTAGTTCTGTGGGCGCGTGCTCTGGTGTTCGTGCTTTTGGCCTTTGGTTACGAAAGCAAACGCACTGTTTTTGTGCCTTCGTCCCTGTGCCTTTGTGACAATCTTACAGCAGTAGATATATTTTTTTTCAATCGCAGTGTCCTCTATTCTGAATCTTTGAGTAAGTGACGGTGACGCATGTCGGGGTCACTTGACGGTGCTGGGAACTGCATCAGGAACTAGCACACCATGAGTTTGCTGCATCGCTAGGTACCTTCGTATAAAACTTGAATACGTGACAAGGGGTAAAGAGGGCCTGTGACTTCTCTTACAAATAGTCCTGAAGCAGGCGTGCTTAAACCACACAAAAGTGCATTCATTCAGATGAGGTGTTTTAAAGGAGGTTACTTAGATCATTTCTTCCGCGGCCTTCTTTCTACATTAAAAGCTCTTGAGAAAACTGTCGAGAGGCTTTTCACAAAACCCCCCTGGTTGAGGACCTCTTTTGGATTGTACTTGAAAAGGTGGAGTGGTTGCCACTGTATCTTTTGAGTTATATCACTCATCAAGAGAACTTGATGGTAATGTTCTACCTTATGATGAGAATATTCCTTTTTTTTCGCAAAAACACCAATCAGGCGCTTTCTGAAAGGGTGGAAAATGCGAGAAAATAGGTGAAGTTGCTCTAACATTTTGTACTCTGGACTTGATTGTTGGCCTCGCGAAGAGTAGTCTGATCAACAGTGTGAATCACGAGTACTGTTTTTTTTTTCACAAAATCATTTTTTAACTGGTAGAAAACATGAGTACTGTTTTTCGAAAGCGTTTCCGTATTCCAGTAATTCAACTTGTTTGGTGGTTTTACAGACGTTTTCGGCTGTTTTTTGTCTAAAAATTATGACAGTGATAAAAAAAAAGCAGTTGCCATAAACGTTTTGCGCCAAGAACACTCATTCACGTAAAATTTCGCGTGCTTGCGAGTTAAACCGAATACAGAGAGTGTGCACGTATAGGCAGGGCATCTGTTTTTAGCCAACTTGCAATGAGCAACACATCTGGGCCAATTTATACAGGAGGCCCCGCCGCGGTGGTCTAGTGGCTAAGGCACTCGGCTGCTGACCCGCAGGGCGCGGGTTCGAATCCCGGCTGCGGCGGCTGCATTTCCGATGGAGGCGGAAATGTTGTAGGCCCGTGTGCTCAGATTTGGGTGCACGTTAAAGAACCCCAGGTGGTCTAAATTTCCGGAGCCCTCCACTACGGCGTCTCTCATAATCATATAGTGGTTTTGGGACGTTAAACCCCACATCAATCAATCAAAAATCAATTTATACAGGAGACCTTGTGTGTATCCACATAAGAAGCCTACAAATGTAACATGAGAATGTCGACTGGAAGCGCGTGATGAATGGTTAAGTTGAAACAACGCAGTACAACAGGGAAACCGGCACGAACAGTGCGGCGAACCTATACGCCGCCGCGGTTCGCAGACGATGTACCGAGCGTATAGCGGAGGATAAGACTTGAGAGCCGCTACTTCTCGCGACCGCCGTTCGGCCCATCCCCCTCCTCTGGCGGAGATATGAAGCTTTGAAACTAAGCTTATTCTAGTAACGTTGCTCTAATGTTGCTGCTAGAGTCGGTTCCTTGTTCTGTGCCACGGTGACGACAGCTTTTGTTGAAAGGCCGCGATCGAAGTTTTGACTGCAAAACGATTCGATAAGAACCGAGGCAAGATAACGTTCTCTAGGAAGAAGCTGCACGTACACGAGCCGCACACACGCTTACCCCAAACGGATGGTCTCTCTTGAATTATTTGATTGCTGTGACCCCCCACCCCCTTTTTTTAAAAAAGAAGCGTCGTCAATATGACGGCGGACTTAGTGACTACGCAGTTCACATGATTGGACGCATGCAGAATGCCCCTTTTTAGATGCGGAAGCATCTTATACTCGCGCCTTGTAGTGCGCCGTCCGCACCGCTTCTCGAACATTCGACAGCTGACGC
The DNA here is from genome assembly GCA_013436015.1 of Rhipicephalus annulatus. NCBI lineage: Eukaryota > Metazoa > Arthropoda > Arachnida > Ixodida > Ixodidae > Rhipicephalus > Rhipicephalus annulatus. The sequence goes on from WOVY01004890.1 coordinate 51,252, forward strand.
GCGCGCATGCGCCGTCGCGCCGTCGCCCACCATCTGTGCCGCGTGCGCTTCTCCTTCGAGAACATTCGACAGCTGACAGCGCATGCGCCGTCGTGCCGTCGCCATCTGTGCCGCGCGCGCGCTGCAAATTTCGACCTACGACCGATGCAACCCGATCCACTCACTCTTTACTTTACCGACCACAAAGCCATCGTCCTCAAAGTTCGTCGCAATAAATAAAACACCGCCCTTTCGCATACGTGCCGTACGTGTTCACTCATTTAACACCCCATTTCACAACCACGTTAACCAATTTAGCCACCGACCCAAGTAAGTCGCAATTTAACACCCGTTAACCAAGTACATGCTTCCGCATCCTCCTCAGTGTTCCCCCGAGGGAAGCTGTGGGCAATTTTTTTCCTCATGAAGAGAATTAGGAGAGACGAAAGGGATTTCGTTGCAAGACATCACCCTGCTAATCAGTCTGGTTGCTTGTACAACATGGTGCAGAAGTAGACCAACCAGTATCCCACGTAGAAAGGTTTAGTGAGCCCTTTGTATTGGTGCATTCAGACGACGGGCCGAATCCAGATTCGTCGTGGACGCGGACGGCTAATCCGCGGACGATCCGCCTGCAGGCGCATCCACACGACGGATGGTGTCCTTGGAGAAAACAGCTGGATTACCCTCGACAGCAGATTGGGCGCTCACCTGCGCCCGCTGGAAGCAGACCTGTTTAAGCGTATTCAACATGAATGCCCGTAAGAAGCGATGCTTGGCTGCGATGTCTGTCGCGTTGTGATAAATGAACGAGGAGTGTTATTCTTTCAAGAGAAAAGGGAGTTGCTTGCAGAATGTCCTTTCAACTACATTGTTCCCCACTTGTAGAACTTCTGAAAGCGTCTCCCAATCTTTTTTAGAAGCGGCACGTCGCCGGTTGAAGAAGTTAAAGGTTTCACTACCATCAGGGCTAAGAATCTCGCGTGTCAAACGACGGCTACGACATTTCCCGAACCACCAAGAGGGATTTCTGCGTATTTAACCACCTGAGAACAAAGCCCCCGGGAACTAAGTAAACCATGCTCAAGCGTAGATGATGCCGACCAGTCATGCAGCTGTCCGCGAGTCATGGAGGACATGCAGCGAGCAGACGAAAAGTGTATTGGTTGCCAGAAACCGCGAGCTAATCCGCTGAAGTATCGGCTCTTTCCCGCCAGAATCCTGATGTGAGAAACAGGTTGGGGTCATTCGTCCGCGAGCCACGGGGACGAGTCACGGACAAGATAAATCGCTGATGTGAGGTCACGTGACGCGCCGTCCGTCCCTCCACATCCGGATTCGGTCCGTCGTCTGAATGCACCATATCGGTTGGCTACCTGAACTAGGTGAGACAAGTCAGCAACGTGGGTAGCAGGACTTCAATGTCGGGGGAGCTCAACATGCCTCCAAGCACCGACTCGCGGAGGCATCATCGTTGCAACTCGAATCCACCGACATCGATGTCGTGCCAGAACTCTTCGGGACTTCGCGCGCATCCGACTGTACGGTGAAGGCAACGTGCCCGTCGTCTCACTTGGAGAAATGTTCTCCGCGCTCAGATAAACGTGTTGACCCGGTGTTGTTGTAAAGAAGGTGAATTGAATTTTTAATCAATGAATTGGTAATTTTTGGTTGATTTAGTCTTCAAATAATCAATTGCTTGCGACAAGATGGTATAATCGATCAATCAACCTTTTTTATCGGTGCCCTAAAAATGTGTCAGTGTTTGGAAAGCAGAGCTTGTGAGTGATCCCGACCGAAGTCTTTCTCAGACACTTTTATCCTGGCGGCCAATCGCCAAGGTGTGGCTTGAATACGCGTAGTTTATTTTGCGTGTGGCCATCCTATCCGCTTTGGCAATAGGCTCTGAGCTGTCGTTTGATGAAAGGTTAATGTCAAGAGCAGGGATGGTTATGGCTCTATTGTCGTTGTTTACGTTGATGCATCAAGCTAGATGATCTGCCGTCACGTTGGAGGGCAAGACGTTACCTTGAATCTCGTGGTTCCCTGGATCCAGCACACTACGACGCATTGTGCACATACTACGACGCATACTACGACGCATACTACGACGCATACTACGACGCATACTACGACGCATACTACGACACTGTGCATAACAGAGCGTAAAGTGAGCTTACGACCGCGTTTTTTGTGCTGTTTAAGAGCTTTCAGTACTTTTACTCTGCTTAAAGAATAAATGTAAATTACTGCCTTTTGTATTTTTAATTGTATATTGTGTTTAACAGCCGCAAGTATCGCATACGGTTCTGCTGTGAATATGATTGTATTTTGATGCAGAGCACCGTCATACCTGCCATCAAATTCATACCAGTCATACTTGCCATCGAATTCTTGCCCTTAACAGTACATCGTCAAACCCTTTACTCCGGGCATGTGTGTGTGGGACATACCAATATACCATTGGCACGGTGTGCGGGTTTACGCCACAGGTGATTAACTGTTTCTATCTACCCAGGGATGGCGCGAACAGACATTGGTAATTTCAATGTGAGAGTGGTAAGAAAAACTGACATTGGCATCTTTGACCCAACGAATGCAATGAAAAAATATCAGCGCCCCTGCAGAAATCAAACCCAAGCATTCTGCATGGCAATGAAGTATTCTACTCCAGAGCTACGCCAGGTCAATGTTATGCAAACTAGCATTATGCATTAGATGTCTGTACGCGACTGAGCCAAACACTGGTGTGCTCAATGGTCTTATAAGCTGAGTGGCAAAAAAGCACAGGCATGCGCTCACAGAGGAATAATCAGCGCAGCTTGCTCTTGTTCCCGTCAAGACTTGCGTATACATTACACAAAGCAGGAGCAAATTATTTTGAATCACTAAACTAAATTACATTAGTGGTATTGCTTCCTTTAACTTGGCCTTACCATTTCGCGGCGCCCCCAACATAACCAAAAAAGTGTTAACAGTTTCTCCTCTCGTAATAATATGGTTAAGGATCCTGTGCAACTTTTCAATCTTACGTTTTGTTCAACATAAAACATCACAGGTTCATTCGTTAAGTCGACAGTAGAAAATGGGAGAAACTGGGACATCTCCAACAAACATTTGCAAGCAAAATACTCGTGGCAGTGACAACCTTGCGTGCAGCGATGCAGGCTGACGCACCAAAGCAAAGCTCTCTTGCAGATGCAGTTCCGGTGTTCAGGGTGGCACCAAAATTCGGGCCTAAGTACGCTGCACTTTTCAGTATTGTTACAAGCTTGGCCCTAATCTACGGGAGAATAAAATCACAGGAATCATCTGCGAAAGTTTAGGAAAGTGCCGATACTCTCATTTCATAATATATATGGGAATCCACGCTTCTCTAACAACCTACCTGCTGCTGTTAAAGAGTCCGTGCGGTTTCGTACGTTGGAAACGACGGGCGACCAAAGTACCAATACGCCAGCCAAAAGGCGGTTTGTTAATCTTATCGCCATTCGTTACCAATTAATCGGCGCTTATCACGAAACACACCACTCGGACGCGTTTGAATGTGCGCAGTCTGAAAACATAATCAATCCAAGCTCACAGAAGTAATTCCATTCGTTTGGTTCCGCCAGATGAGGTTGAAACCAGGGTGGTCGAGCATGCAACCGTCACTTTCCACCACTTTGTATTCCCTATATTGGTCCCTAATTGGGAACAAGACAGCATGAATGAACTCGAACATGAAGCAAAAGCTGGGGTACCGCTAGGCAAAGTTTGCTTCTTGCTTTCATTTCGCGCGCAATAAACGTACATTCGGCAGCGAGGCACCACGCCGCTCGGAACACTACAATAAACATGCGGAGCTTCGTGAGTGGGACTGCGCCCAGAAAGGTTCACCGAGTGTCGCACGCCTTCCACAGCGGGCGGCGGATATTGTATACTGCCACGCGAGCGGACGCTCTGCAAATAAAACGCGAAACTTCACAACCCGAGTCCGGCTTTAAGTATGTTTCGCGTTCTTCCTCTATTGGAATTTTGTGCTGATTTCGTGTGCAACGTCAAGGAGACCTTCCTCGACAGTCCGGAATTTCTACAGCAGGTGCATTGCAGACTGCGGAAGCAACTTTGTCAGGTACGTGCTATCGCGATTGAAAGAAACGTGAACATCGGAAAGCGTTGCTTTCAACTCAGTCGAACAGATATACACTGTAAAAATTTTTACATCCATAAGGGTGTATATTTTGCCCCATGGGCAACATCTTTTAGGGTGTCTACACTCTAAAAAATAGCGAATAAAAGGGGTGTTTTTTTGTCCCACAGCAATAATCGTCATCTATATTGCGAATCCATCCTTTCGCTATCGCCCCTCACCCGGTACATATCGGTCACGATCGACATGCCCATTATCAGGGTTACATTGCATTCTCGATAGGAAAGTGGCCAGCACCGAGTTTTCAAGAAAGGAAGCGCACGCAAGTCTGATGACGATTATTGTTGTGGGACAAAAAGACACCCTTTTTACTTGATATCTTTTAGAGTTTAGGAACACCCTAAACAATAAGGTGGTAGAAACACCCTGAAACCGTAGGGTGCAAAGAAACGTTAAACCCTACTTTAATAGGTGTTTATGAACACCCCTAAACTATGTGAGGTGTTGGATGAAGCCACACCTATGTGAGGGGGGTGTAACACTAAAAAAAAAAACCCTTGAAACGATGCCAGTTATATGAATAAGCATAATTGATCAAATGAAGCGCAATTAACGGGACAACAAAAGCAGAGACACCCGAGGTGACACTTAGTCTTGTGTATCGAGGAGAGTCGTTCATAGCACATCATTCCATCAAATATGCATCACCAACTGGCCCAAGCCTCAATTGTTCTCAGGTAGAAGCATATATGAACCTTCTCTGCGGCTAACAGGGAAGAAGGAAGATACTGGTGTCACCCACTGCACTTATACCTGCATGCATGCATGCAGCTGATAAAATAAGGTGCCGTAGTCTTGAATGAGCTGCATAAGACCAGTGTATATATATATATATATATATATATATATATATATATATATATATATGTGTGTGTGTGTGTGTGTGTGTGTGTGTGTGTGTGTAAGTAGACTGAACCAAAAACGACAAAGTAGGACGCGGCAGGCACTTACACACACACACACACACGCACGCACACACACACGCACGCACGCACGCACCACACCACAGCAGCGCAAGGAGTAACCTGTACCGTAAGGTTCAACCAAGCAAAACGGTGCAGCAAAAAACAATTAAGCCCATATGTGCACATCTGCCTTCATTATAGAAAAACTGCAAGTCTGACAAACAGGACTCTGATGGCATTCTGCAAAATTTTGAAATATCTGACGTGACTAAGTTTTTTTCTCTCTACACTAGACATTCATGGTTTTCAATACAATAAATCCCCACAACTTTCAAAAACATTTGCGCTAGTCGGGCAAACGACTGAGAGGTATGGCGTTGATTGACATCTATACAATAGAAAAAAAACACGTAGAAAGAGTAAGCGAGTTTCTGGAGTCAAATTTACAACCTATTTCATCTCGCAGTATAAATTTCGGCATTAAAAAAAGAGAACATTCGACAAGGTAGTGTAATTGGGGTTGTCTTAATGTAATGTCAGTGTTGGTATACTTCTAACTGCAAAACCACAGCTCGTCACTGCTGCTTGCACAATCATCTTCAGCTGCTGAGATGACTGGTGCCTTCAAGAGAAGTGGGGCGAAGCTGTTCTTTCTGTACAGAAAATTGATAGATATATGGGGTTTAACGGCCCAAAACCACCATATGATTATGAGAGACGCCGTAGTGGAGGGCTCCGGAAATTTTGACCACCTGGGGTTCTTTAACGTGCACCCAAATCTGAGCACACGGGCCTACAACGCTTCCGCCTCCATCGGAAATGCAGCCGCCGCAGCCGGGATTTGAACCCGCGACCTGCGGGTCAGCAGCCGAGTACCTTAGCCACTAGACCACCGCGGCGGGGCGCCATCACATTACTTCCTGCTTCCATTCATTACTAGACCCGTGAGCAGCTAGTAGTAGGAGCCTTGCTGGTGTCAAAATGTCTAATGCATACTAACAGTATAAGCAAAACTGCCCGAAAATGTCGTGCATTTGTAGCCTTGTAGGCACGTGTGCTCAGATTTGGGTGCACGTTAAAGAACCCCAGGTGGTCGAAATTTCCGGAGCCCTCCACTACAGCGTCTCTCATAATCATATGGTGGTTTTCGGACGTTAAACCCCACATATGAATCAATCATTTGTAGCCTTGTTGATAACACTCCCAATGTAAGGGTTTAAATGGGGTGTTTTGAGGGTGTTTTATTCAAGAACACCTCAAATTTGAAAATGGAGTGTAAAAAGGGTGTTCATCCTGAACAGGGCAACGTTTAACGCTAGAACCTCATCTAGTGAGGGAAGTCTAGCTCTACTATTCGAGGAGCTAGAGGGTGTTAAATGGGATATAATAGGGCTCAGTGAGGTTAGGAGGACAGATGAGGCTTATACGGTGCTACAGAAAGGGCAAGTCCTTTGCTATAGGGGCTTGGCTGACAGAAGAGTACTGGGAGTGGGGTTGCTAATTCACAGAAACATAGCTGGCAACATAGAAGAGTACTATAGCATTAATGAAAGGGCGGTAGGTATCGTAATTAAACTGAATAAAAGATACAGATGAAGGTGGTACAGGCTTACGCGCCTACATCCAGCCATGATGACGCTTCAGTTGAAAGCTTCTATGAAGATGTGGAATCTGCAATGAGTAAGGTAAAAACACAGTGTACTATACTGATGGGAGACCTTAATTCAAAGGTAGGGAAGAAGCAGGCTGCAGACCAGGCAGTAGGAGATAATGGCATCGGTACTAAAAACTCCAGAGGAGAGCTAATAGTATAATTTGCAGAACGCAATAATTTACGGATTTTGAATACCTTCCACCGAAAACGAGTAAACCGCAAGTGGGCATGGAGGAGCCCTAATGGCGAAAATAAGAACGAAATAGACTTTATATTGGGTGCACACCCAAGCATCGTGCAGGATGTGGAAGTGGTTGGCAAGGTACGGTGCAGTGACCATTGAATGGTACGGTCTCGAATTCGCCTAGACTTGAAGAAGGAACGACAGAAACTGATACGCAAGAAGCCAATCAATGAGCTAGCACTGAGAGGGAAAGTACAGGAATTAAGAGTCTCGCTTCAGAACAGGTACTCGGCTCTTAGTGAGGAAACCAACCTTAGCGTAGATACAATGAATGATAATCTGACGAGTATCATTACAGATTGTGCAGTGGAAGTTTGAGGCAGGGTAGTTAGAGAGGACACTGGCAAGCTTTCCCAGGAAACAAAAAATCTCATTAAGAAGCGTCAAATCATAAAAGTCTCAAGTAAAACAGACAAAACAGAACTGGCAGAGCTTTCAAAGTTGATTAATAGGCGTAAGGTATGGGATGTAAGAAGGTATAACATAGAGAGAATTGAACACGCTCTGAAAAACGGAGAAAGTGTCAAATCAGTGAAGATGAAACTTGGGATAGGCAAAAATCGGATGTAGGCACTAAGGGGTAAAGAAGGCAAAATAACTACTAATATGGGTAGGATAGTTAAAATAGCGAAAGAGTTTTACAGCGATCTGTACAGTAGCCGGGAACACCACGACTTTAATACTATAACTCCTTCCATGAATACTTTCAATCAGTTTTTACCGCAGATTACGGAATCGTACCACCCATACAATCTTCAGACCATTCACCAATAGAACCCTTGACAATTACCGAGCAAGGCGTGCTCAATCTTCTAATAAATATCGATACCAAGAAGGGCCCGGGACCTGACAACATATCAAACATCTTCCTTAAAAGGTAGGCACAAATGGGTAGCTAAATATTTATGTGTAATCTTTAATAAATCACTACAATCATGCACTATCCCCGCAGTATGAGAAACCGAAAAATTATACCAATACACATAGCAGGCAGTAAAACCATGGTTTCAAATTATAGGCCAATATTACTTACTTGTTCTGTATGTAAATTGTTAGAACATATGATATTGAAATACACAAGTATTTATCTAGAAAAAAATCATATCCTGTCTCCTGTACAACACGGTTTCTGAAAAGGCTTTTCAACGGTTACTCAACTTTTAGAATTATTACACGATGCAGCCAAGTCCATTGATAACCATAAACAAATTGACCTCATCTTCTTAGACTTTTCAAAGGCATTTGATCGTGTTTCTCATACAAAATTAATAAGTAAATTACAAGTAACACTAAAAGATAGCACCATGGTTCACTGGATTAAGGATTACTTAACCAATCGCTCACAATTTGTACAGTTACAGGACACCACCTCTAGAATAGCAGCAGTCACTGTATTAGATAATGCCAGCCCTGTCTGGTTCCCGTATATCCACCAACAGATTAATAAAATAGAAGCGGTTCAATGAAAAACAATAAGGTTTATTTTTAGCAAGTATAGACTGAAGGACTCACCGACGCACCTACTCAATAACGCTGGCATTTTAACACTACAAACCCGAACAAAACTGACAAGACTAAAGTTAATGTTTCAATTACTCCACAACATAATAAAAATATATACCTCAAGGTATTTTTTTATATACCTCCTGGTATCTATGAGGGGAAGACGAAGAAGTGTGTTTTGAATAAGAGCTACTTCTGCTAACCACCGGCTTCTTGGCCAATCCCCCTCAGTGGGTGAGAGCCAAAAAAAAAAAAGAAAGGAACAAGCAAGCAAGCAAACTCCGGCGTATTTCAGTTGTAATTTAAGTCTGTTGATCAGTTTTCGCTGCTCCCTTGGAGGGAATGGATGTAGACCACCCCGGGCGCCTGCCGGCACCAGCGGCGTCAGCGGCGGCCGCCTCCAGGAAGCGGATGGGACAAGCGAGCGACAGCGACAGTGAAGATACTCATGCTTACTATCTCAGCAGTGAGGCCTTCTCAGATGACGGTTTCTAACCTGTGCTGAGCCGCAAGGCGAAGAGAAGGAACATGAGGACATCCTCATACTCAACTATTCAAACTGTAAGTGAAGCGCCAAAACCGAACACTTATACCATCCTGTTTCTGCCTGCACTTCCTACCGTCAGCATGAAACGCCTTAACAGACAGTCTGTGTCGAGGTCTCTGGAAACGCTCGTGCCAAATGAGATCACGGACATAAGAGTGAACGCCAGAAAGAATATACTGGCTGTGGACGTTTTGCACGCAAGTGCGTTGGGCGTTCTGTGCAGTGTAACTGACTTGGACGGCAACCAGGTGCGCTCTGATGTTTCCTTGGGATGTGATGTAGTAACCGGCGTGATCTACGACATTGATGTCGCTATTTCCAATAAGGACTTACAACTTCTTGACAAGTCAACAACTGATACTCCAATTGTTGATGGCACCCGGCTCGGCAAGTCTTGCTGTGTGAAGATTGCGTTTAAGAGCACATCACTCCCCTCTCATGTGAAGGTGGGGTACTTCAGACATGCAGTGTGGCCTTTCATTCCAAAGCCTCTCCACTGCCGTAAATGCATGAAACTTGGACATGTGAGCAGCGTCTGCGAGAATTCGGTGGTATGCCACCGCTGCGCCGAGCACCATGAAGCGGATAAGTGCGTCGCAACTGTCAAGAAATGCTCTAATTGCAATGGATCCCATGAAGCCACATCGAAGGACTGCCCGCGGATTCAGAAGGAAATTGCCATCTTGAAGGAGATGGTGCGCGATCACTCATCTCATCGAGAAGCCGCAGCTAAAGTCAGTAGGCGTCGTTCACGTCGACGTCGGTCTTCGAGGACGCCCGCTACCTCCTCGACACGTTTGCGTGATCCCTCATCAGTACCACCTCCTTTGCCTCCCAGACCACATGCCGTGGGAAAGGCTGTAAAGGACAAAGCCAGTGAGCATACCCTAACTGCGACAGAGTGGCCTGCACTTCAAAGGGAAGCAGCATCAAGCGAACCAAAGGAGCTTCATGACGGCCAGTCCGCGCTCCCGGTTCGAGATCTTTCCAACCAAGACAGGCAAGTGACTGCAATCGTCCCGGTTCGAGATCTTTCCAACCAAGACAGGCAAGTGGCTGCAATCGTGCAATCATTAATTGCCACGATTCGCACGCTACTGAGCAGCATGCAATCTCCGTCTGCTAAGAGTGCACTGCAAATACTGGATGCACTGAATCCAGTTCTTGCTAACTTCGTATAAGCACAATGGCTCAACAAAATCTCATCTTCCGCACTGAAGTTAAAAGTGCGTCGATTTTTCAGTGGAATGCCAGAGGCATGAAGTCCCGTATCTCGGACTTTCGCCAATTTGTTCGGGCCAATCAATTCCCTATACTTGGCATATGTAAACCAAACGTATCAACGCCTTATAGATTGTCCGGTTATGAAGCTTTTTGTTCAGCCGCTTGCGAAGAACGAAGCAAAGTAATTGTTTTCATTCGCACAGACTTGACTTATCTTTCGCACCCAATAAGTTCAAATGACGACAATCAGTACGTGTGTCTTCGTGTGAAGAAGAATGCAGTTTCGTTCACGCTTATTGGTGGATATATATCTCCGTCATCGCGATTTGACTGCGACAGATTAAAAGACATCCTAATGAGAACCGATGAGCCTTGGATCATCACCGGTGACTTCAACGCCCTTCACATGCTTTGGGGGAGCACTAGGATGAATGCCAGGGGCCGGAACATTGTGACATTCGCTTCCGATTACGACCTTTCCATCATGAACGATGGTACTCCCACATATCTGCGGGGTCTCACGTATGGCAGTTGCCTTGACCTGACATTGGTGTCACGGTGCTTCTCTCACAAAGTTAAGTCGTTTTGCGATATTGAGACTCATGGGAGTGATCACATACCCACCTACGTGACGATCGATGGTATCACAAAAAATTTCTCTTCCGGTGTTGCAATTGGCACTGACTGGTCGATGTTTGCATCGCGTGTTGAGAACGCTTGCCAAGAAGGCCTCGCCTGCAGCCTGGAAAATACCATAGCGGAAGCTATGCAAGCGTCCAAATGTAAATTACTTTTTTCGTCTAAAGTAACACAGTTTGACATCGAACTGGAAAAATTACGAGCTATACGAAGGCGTGCTGAACGACGATACAGACGCACAAGATCAATTTACGATCTGAGGGAAGCAAGGCGGCTCCAGAAAAAGATTCAACGACGAATTTACAAACTGGAGAGCGAACGCTGGAAAGCATTCTGCGAATCTCTAGACCCTCATAAACCTCTGTCATATATCTGGAAAACAGTTCGTGGTCTTCGTTCCTCTCCACAACAACGGCACCCTTTTAAAGCTTTGGCACTCCATCATGGAAAAACAGAACTCGAGGTGGCTGAAGAATTTTGCACGAGAGTTGCCGGGAATATTATGAACGAGAGCATCGACGCCGTGATCGTTCCTGAGACGCGATTACCAGAAATGGACATTCCGTTCACCATGGAAGAACTGGAAGGTGCGTTAGTCGCTTCTAAGCGCATGTCATCGCCAGGTCCTGATGGTATTACTTATAGTGCGTTGGGACACCTTGGACAAAAAGCCAGAAAAGAACTTTTAACATGTTTCAACAACTCCTGGATCAGCGGCAGTGTTCCTCGAGAATGGAAAATAAGTCGATTAATACCACTTTTGAAATCGGGAAAATCACCATTGGACTTGACAGCGTATCGCCCTATTGCCCTCGCAAGCTGCCTCGGAAAAGTGATGGAAAGAATGGTTCTATTTCGTCTCGAGTGGTACTTGGAACGATACACCAAATACCCTTCTTGCATGGCAGGCTTTCGTCGGGGCCGCTCCTCCATTGACTGTGTCCTTGACTTATCGACATTTGTTCAACAAGAAAAAAGTCGCAAGCGCATATCAGTAGCACTCTTTCTTGACGTGAAGGGTGCATATGATAATGTAGCTCACGATGCCATCCTCACTTCTCTCGCAGCAATGGGCATTGGTGGACGAATGTTTCAATGGATAAAAGATTATATAACTGGCAGGGCTTTCTTTGTACAAACAGATGAGGGTACAACTGCCCAACATTACACCTACTGCGGAGTACCTCAGGGAGGTGTTTTAAGCCCCACATTGTTCAATGTGGCCCTCATTGGTCTAGTGAAGGTTCTGCCAAAGTCGGTGTGCCTATCCATATACGCCGATGATATTTGCCTATGGAGTGCTGCAGTTACTCGCCCTCAGGTGCGTGCACGAATACAGCGGGCAGCAACCCTCACAACAGCTTACCTTCAGAAACAAGGCCTAACTATATCAACTGTGAAGTGCGCGTTGATGGCGTTTACACGCAAACCAATGACGTCATACCCTGTTTACATCAATGGGCAGAGTGTCAAATATGCACGGACGCATCGTTTCCTGGGCATAATAATCGACAGAAGTCTTTCGTGGAGCCTTCATTGTGCGTACTTGAAGAAGAGACTGCTATCTATTGTGCATATCATGAAATTCTTGTGCAGTAAAGCATGGGGAACTTCTGTGGCCTCCATGCTACAGCTGTACAGGGCCCTATTTCTGGGTCTATTGCGCTACAGCTTGCCGGTACTGACTAACACTTGCAAATCGAATACTCATTCATTGGAGAGTTTGCAGGGTCAGGCACTAAGAATCTGCCTAGGACTGCCCCGATGCGCTTCTACTTATGCCACAATCATGCTTGCCAAAGACCATCCGGTCAGGACATATATAGTTGTGGATTGCCTCAGAGCGCACATTCGACATGCTAGCCGTGTACCCGACCACCACTTGGCCCTTCTACCTTTCGGAAGACCACGTGCTACGTTTTCAGACGTCATAGCCAAGCACCTAAACAGCATTCCATCAGGATATACGCCAGCTGCGAGAACGGCTTGTCCTTTGTGGTGCCTCGACCAGCCGCAAGTACGTCTAGAAATTCCGGGAATCAAAAAGAAAAGCAGTCACTCCAGAGTAGCATTGAAGCAAGCAACACTGCTATTATTACATGAGTTGTACTTAGACCGAACGCAGATATACACTGATGGGTCCGTCTCATCCAGCAGCTCATCAGGTGCCGCTGTAATTCCGGCTGCAGAAATGACAATCAAGTTTAAGTTGTCGCCTATGACTACATCTAAGGCATCAGAGCTTGCTGCTATAAGGGCTGCTTTACAATATCTCGTTCAAGAACGTCCAGGAAAATGGGTCATATTCTGTGATTCGAAGGCAGCGCTTCAGAGTTCTCAGTCTGCCATGCGTAGGAGGAGTCTTGACCATCTGGTACAAGAAATAAGACATTGCCATCATGAAGCTCTTGCACGAGGGCATGATATTATATATCAATGGCTGCCTGGACATATCGGTATTACCGGAAATCAATTAGCCGATGATGCAGCCCGCTCAGCCCATGAAGAAACCCGTGTAGTCCCGATTCCTCTATCAAGGAATGATGCAGCAAGACAACTTCACCTGCTGGCTCGAGATCTCACACGCACGTTCTGGTCGTCTACCAGCTTCCAAAGGTGTCAATTTTATGAACTGGATCCTTCGCTCAAGCTAAAGCTACCATCACAGCTTTCCCGCTCCGATGCGACACTGTTATGCCGCCTTTGGTTGGGTGTTGCATTTACAAAGGTGTACTCCTTTCGCATTGGTATGGCAGACACTCCTACATGCGACTACTGCGGAGCTGAAGAGACCATCGAACACGTCCTGTGCAGTTGCACTTGCTACGACACACAGCGATGCCAGCTCCGGATGGTTTTGAATCGACTTGACCCCCGACCATTTTGTGTGCAGAAGATACTAGGACCTTGGGCATCTGCATCAGTTGCGCAGAAAGCAACAAAAGCACTGCTACTTTACCTCAAGTCAACAAACCTGAGCGACCGCCTGTAGACTGTGTGTGCTCCCCGAGTGGGCTCGTGATTGTGTGTACCTTCTCATCTTTCTGCAACCTATTTTCTCCCCTTTATCCCTTCCCCAGTGCAGGGTAGCAAACCGGATGTGCGTCTGGTTAACCTCCCTGCCTTTCCTTGCATCTTTATCTCTCTCTCTCTCTCTCAAGGTATCTATTTTTTTTCACGGCAGACAAACCCGTCATAATCATTCCCATACTCTTGTAGAACACTCTTTTAACACTAATTGCTTTAAATACTCATTTTTTCCTCTAACTATTAAAGATTGGATTTCGCTGAAACCCACCTTAAGCACTGAATTATCCATAAACTTGTTTTCAGCTGTGATTGAAAGCAAATTGCTTGCCTCGCAAATTGTACTAACATCACATCATCAATATACAAAATAAACGAGTCAGTGTCATATTGCTAATACAAAAGTTTTGTTTTTATGATTGTTATTTTCAAGTGACATGTTTTTCGATTAGTTTATTGTTCTTAAAATAATTTGAATAAATTGTTCAATAAAAATGCCTACTTGTTTTTCCTACCCCATATTACACATGCATGCATTATCTTTTCGCGGTCGTTTTCAACGATAACCTAGTTCATGATTATGTTTTGCTATTACTAAAATTGTTGGATTGCGTGTTCTTTAACGGCGATGTGTAACCTATCATTTGCATGTCATTTTGTAATACCGGCTTTTTTGTGTTTTCTATCAATGTGAGTCTGTGTAAACAAATATTAGTTTTCATATGCCTTCCCTGCTATAATCTCTGATGAGATTGGCAGTATTGTTAAAGAAATAAAATAAATAAATAAGAACTAGCAGTAACCCAGATGACACCCCACCAGTAATAATAGAAGAAGTCAGAAAAGCTTTGGAGAGCATGCAAAGAGGCAAAGCTGCTGGTGAGGATCAGGTAACATCAGATCTGCTGAAAGATAGAGGACAGATTGTGCTAGAAAAACTAGCCACCCTGTTTACGAGATGTCTCCTGACGGGAAGAGTACCAGAGTCTTGGAAGAACGCTAACGTCATCTTAATACATAAGAAAGTAGATGTCAAGGACTTAAAGAATTACAGGCCGATTACCTTGCTCTCTGTAGTATACAAGCCATTAAGGAAGGTAATTGCTAACAGAGTAAAGAAAACTTTAGAATTCAATCAACCAAAGGAACAAGCAGGATTTCGAACAGGCTACTCACCAATCGACCACATTCATACTATCAATCAGGTAATAGAAAAATGCTCAGAATATAACCAACCACTATACATAGCCTTCATAGATTACGAGAAGGCGTTTGATTCAGTAGAAATATTAGCCATCATGCAGACACTGTAAAATCAGGGACTAGATGAAGCTTATATAAACATCCTGGAAGAAATCTACAGGGGCCAACTGCTACCGTGGTGCTTCATAAAGATAGCCACAGAATACCAATCAAGAAGCGTGTAAAGCAGCGGGATACAATCTCCCCAATTCTATTTACCGCGTGCTTACAGGCGGTTTTCAGAAGCCCAGAATGGGAACAGTTAGGGATAAGAGTTAATGGAGAGTACCTTGGTAACCTTCGCTTCACCGATGACATTGCATTGCTGAGAAACTCAAGGCACGAATTGCAACTCATGATTACGGAATTAGACAAGGAGAGCAGAAAGGTGGGTCCTAAAATGAATCTGAAGAAAACGAAAGTAATGTACAACAACCTCGGAAAAGAGCAGCGCTTCGAGATAGATAATAGTGCACTTCAAGTTGTAAAAGACTATGTCTACTTAGGGCAGGTAATAACCGTGGAGCCAAACCACGAGATTGAAGTAACTATAGAAGAATAAGAATGGGGTGGAGCACATTTGGCAAGCACTCTCAAATTATGACAGGTAGATTGCCACTATCCCTCAAGAGGAAGGTATATAACAGCTGTATCTTGCCGGTACTTAGCTACGGAGCAGAAACCTGGAGACATACAAAGAGGGTTCAGCTTAAATTGAGGACGACGCAGAGAGCGATGGAAAGAAAAATAGTAGTTGTAACCTTAAGAGTCAAGAAGAGAGCAGAGTGGATTAGGGAACAAACGGGGGTTAAGGATATCTTAGCTGAAATCAAAAAGAGGAAATGGACATGGGCCGGTCGTGTAGTGCGTAGACAGGATAACCGCTGGTCATTAAGGGTAACTAACTGGATTCTCAGAGAAGGGAAGCGGGTTAGGGGAAGACAGAAAGTTAGGTGGGCAGCTGAGATTAAGAAATTTACGGGTATAAATTGGTAGCAGCAAGCACAGGACCGGGTTAACTGGCGGCACATGGGAGAGGCCTTTGTCCTGCAGTGGACGTAGTCAGGCTGATGATGATGAAGATGATGGGTGCTTTGAATGCGTACACCCGTGTTACACCTTTTAAGGTGTAAAAGTTTTTAGAGTGCACTACACCATCACGGTGGGGTGGAACAGCTGGCGTCGCGTTTGAGTAAACGCAATAACCTATCAGTATTCTTACTCGTACACTTTTACTGGGCTCGTAGGTTTTCCTGCCGATTGCGATTTTATCCACTCATGGTGGAGCTCTACATTTCTCGTTGCGGATGGAAATGTGTGCAATGGAAAAAGTTATCACGCTTGCGGAGGTTTTCTCGTCCGAAGACCGCGCAGTGGTGCCCACACGACTTCTTGTAAGCGCGCTAGTTGGGGTCGCGCTTGAAGACACGCAGCAAGTCTACTAACTCGGGCATATTTATTAGGCTCCTAGTCTTTTGTATTCACCGCAGGTGTCCACTGGCGACGAAGTTCGGCGCTCTTTGTTGCGAATGGAAATCGGCGAAAGGTTGAAACACCACACCGGCATGATTCCCGCGATGCGCTGAGAAATTCGCAGGCAGGTCTAAGCTGTCTCTTTCACTTGCGCTGGTTGTCGATGTGTCCGCAGACGGCGCAGTCGTTGCCAGATGACTTTTTATAAGCGGGCGCAGCGCGAGCAGGCGCTTTTTGGCATTTCAAAGCCCCAGAGCCACTGCTTGCCATGCTAGCAAGGGACGCCTTGGCAGTTCAAAACAAACCATGTCGTCTCTGGGAGAGCGAGTATACCGCTGAAGGCGCCTGGGGGCAAAATAGGCGTGCTCTCGTCTACGTAGAAAGTCCCTACCCAAATTCCCTCGGCGAAAAAGTCCCCCTGAATCACATAGTGTTAATTCGTTAAGGAAGTTGCACTCTATACAAAATACTAAACGAAGTGCTTAAGTGGGCTGCTTGCTCTTTCACAAGTGCCCACGAGAAAATGCGTACATTGAGCGCAGTAGTTAGAAGGAACTCTAAGAGGAACCCATCTAACGCTTCCAGGCTAGCGGTTGCAGTAAAAAGTTTTAAACAGAAATACAGAGAGGCGAAAAGTCATTATTTCAACACTGTACTCCCCAGCTTCTTAAAAAACAACCCACATAGATTTTGAAACCACTTCCGCCAAAAAAACACACTCACAACTAAGCTTTCGTTCACTGAAAAAAAAATAAATAAAGCCAACAGATACAACCAATTCTTCCGTTCTGTCTTCACTAAAGATAATGGTGTCATGCCGGCCTTACATCCGCAGCCTGGTCCCACCATCCGGCCACTCGTTATCACAGACGCAGGTGTTCTCAATCTTCTGCTTGGCCTAGACACCAAAAAAGCCTGTGGCCCGGACAATATACCAAATCAATTTTTTAAACAATACGCACAGTGGTGCAGCAGATACCTGGGGATTATTTTTCGGAAATCCCTCTCAACATCCAAACTACCAGAAGATTGGAAAATAGCAAAAATTGTTCCGATACACTAATCAGGAGAAAAATGCATTGAAAAAAATTTCAGACCAATATCGCTAACTAGCACGGCAGGTAAACTACTCGAGCATGTCATTCTAAAACATTTAATCGTTTTTCTTGAACAAGAAGGCATTCTGTCCAATAACCAGCTTGGTTTTCGCCAAGCTTTATCCACCATAACACAGTTAACCGAAGTAATACACGACCTCGTGCTAGGCATTAACAATCACCGCCAAACCGACATAATCCTACTCGACCTATCCAAGGCATTTCATTGCGTTTGTTATACAAAGCTAATAGCTAAATTAAGAAGCCTTATCGGAGATGGAGGAATTATCGCGCGGGTTCAAGATTTCTTGTTTAATAGATCCCAGTTTGTTATTTTTGAACATTTTGCATCAGACACAGTACCAGTGACGTCAGGAGTTCCCCAGGGCTCCGTGCTTGGACCCTTGTTATTTCTCGTTTATATAAATGATATAACTACTAATATAGATAGCAAAACAAAGTTATTCGCAGACGACTGTATGATTTATCGAGAAATTAACAATCAACAAGATCACCTCCCTCTCAACAAGTCTCTTAATACCGTTGCAGAATGGTGCTGTCATTGGCAGATGACAATCAACGTAAAAAAATCTGCATGCATGACGATAACACGGAAAAAAGAACCCTCTTACTTTCGCTATAACATAAATGGTGCTGCTGTCACGAATGTACAGAGACATAAATATCTAGGCTTAACAATAACATCAGATCTAAGGTGGGACGCTCACATTGAAAATGTTTCTTCTTCTGCTATGCAAAAACTATTTTTTATTTGCAGATTGCTCCATCTGGCACCCACCTCGACAAAACTACTAGCCTACAAAACATTCATTAGGCCAATCCTTGAATATGGAAATACTGTATGGTTTCCTCATACCGTGACTAACATAAAAAAATAGAAACGGTACAAAGGAAGGCCATAAGATTCTTACATAACAAATTTAAACTGGCGGATTCACCCACTACCCTTCTAGCTGTTTCTGGGCTTCCCGCGCTCGAAACACGGGCGAAGCAGGCACGTTTGAAATGTCTTTATCAACTCCTACATAATTATTTCAAAATGGATGCCTCAAACTACGTTGAATATTCGCAAACACGAGCTACCCGGCACCAACATACAAATACTCTATTAGAATATAAATGTAACAATGATGCGTTTAAACACTCTTTTTTTCCAGTTGCCATCCACGAATGGAATTTGTTAACCCCTTTCACTACTAATGCCTAGTCATTGTGCGATTTCTTATCAAGAATTGAAAATAACGTCTTTTAGCGTCCTTGATATGTCTGCTTTTCTGTGACATGCAAACCAGCATTCACTTGTATTTGGTGTGTATGGTGTGCATAAGTGCTGATTGTATGCTTCGAGGTCGCTGATTTGTATTTTTACACATTATTTACCAATTTACGATCCTGAAAATGTTAAGTGCTCTCTGTAACTGTATACCGTAGTGCCCACCTGCTATGGTCTCTTTGGAGACTGGCAGTATTGTGAATAAATAAAGTTATTCATATTGTTAACATGAGCAGGCAACCACAAATCTCTGTCACATGTCGCCAACTGAGAGTTCTCAGTTATAGACAAAAGAACAATAAACAACGAAATACTTTGTTTAATTAAAATACAACACAAATATTGTTAAAACCGACGGCCCTTTGGTCACGGTGAGCAGTGGTTGACAAAAACGAAAATGTTCAGAAAAAGTGGTGGCACTGTGCTCAGCCCATTACTCCAGCGAATGGATATTCATGACGCAACATAGGACCAACAGGCCGATGGCGATGCTGCTGCCCAAGTTCCTAACTTCGAAGACGCCACGAACGCTTCCCACTGGGTTGCTGCGCTCGATTCTCTTGAGCTGAGCAGCCACCGCAGTACCATGCATCCACAGTGCAGCATGCAGAGAGGTGGAGCCACTGAAACAGTGAGAAGCACACTGTGAACCACAGACAGGGTCTATATGCACTCGCCAAAAACGACTCGAAAGGCGTCTCCTCCTCTCTCACAATAGGTGTATTCAAGCTTTCTCCGCCCGTCTCTAAAGGTTTCCTGCACATAATGTAGGTTTGCATGACCGCAAGCGTGGGAGGCATTGTGCACTGCCTCTGTGGTCTTCAGACCTTTAACCAAGCGACGGTGGTGTGACGTCATGATGTGGCATCACATTTAGCAAGGTCATGTCGATAATACAAAAATTTATAATCAGCAACCTCATAATGGTGAAATCATGGGATCATTTCTGCACAACTCTTGTTGACACTGAGGCCGCCACGGGTTGCTGGCGGTGACTTTCAATATGTGCACTTGATGAGACATCAAAGATTTTGGCCTAATAAGTATCCTGGGTTTGATGTCTTGGAACCACGATATGATTACGCTGGAGGCGAGCCGTAGTTAAGAGCTCCAGAATTTTCGACCTGTGTTCTTTAGTAGCAGGGACGTCGCTAAGTACACGCACTTTCATCATGTCGCCTCCCCCGATACTCGACCGCAATCTAAACTGTGACCTTCGAGTCAGCCGCCGGAAACAGGAGCCGCTGTAAGAGCGCGGCCGACGTGACGGATTCTTTAGCGATTTGTGTCCATCGAATCATCTTTACACGGCTGCTGTCGCCACGGCGTCACTTGTAAGGAAACAGCCGACCTACATCTCAAGCTCCCAAGCTTTTGCCGTGGCAGGTCCCGAAAAGTGGTGGAAGATCGTCGGTCCCAGGACCGCAGCCGTGACCCTCGTTCAAGACCGTCATGCTCTCTGCCACAAGTACAGTACCGGTAAATGCCACGCGCTCCCACTGTTGCCGATCAAAAGAGTGCTGAGAGATGCTGCCGTGCCGACACTTGCGTCGGAAAACATGGCGATGCCATGGAGCACCAGCTCTTGCAATGTCGAGGCAGGTGAGAGAATCGGCTGGTATAGTAGGCGGATTGCGGAAGGCAGTCCGTCTTCAAGGTGAATGGCCAAGTGGTCTCGACGATCGCAGGAGTTTACAACGGTCGATCGCTCATTCGGTAACGCGTCGCGCTCGCCCCTCAAGGCGCGAAAAAGTTAATCGCAAACTCGAGAGACATGACGTCCGATCTGTGACAGTCCCTCGTGCGCAATGAAACGTGAAACGAGGCCTATTTCTTGTCTTTAATATCACCCACGCTCTACTCGCGCCTGCGCAAAGTATCTTTGTTTGTCATTATCAACAATCAAACACTAATATTTTTAACGTGCTCAAGAACAACCACACGGTGTTTCTGCAGCACAAGCAAAAATAAAAAAAAACAGTAAAAACTAAACAATGTATTGAAGTCTACAAAAAAAACTAAATAAGAAGAGCGAAAAGACACAGACAAAAAGAAATCAGTGCAAAATTGGGTAGAATAAAAAAAACAGGACGATAATCTTGGAATTGCAGTCAAAATAAAGCGGAATATATAAAACTATGTGACAGGCTTCCTGAAACGGAAAAGAGAAGAATCTGTACATTATGAAAGACTATCTTCAAACAGTGCAAAACTAAGATAAAAAACAACGAAAGTGAACTGTGAGAAAGATCAACATGACGAACGTAAACATTATATAGACTTTTTAGTCTGTCAGCGGTAGAGTGTTGAAAGAAGTTGGCCGGTAATGCAATACTCGATTTTCTTTGTCTAATTTACGTGGAATCTAAAGCTTACACAACTAAGAAGCAAAGGGCAAGGTATCATACTATGAACTACTTTGTAACAAAATAGGAGACCAGCACGGTTTTGTCAGCAGTGAAGTGAAGGCAATGATAATAATCTGGCAGCGTTAGAACGACATCCAAAGTTGTTTCTAGCAAAACGATGGTAAATGCTAATGAATTTTTTCTGGACTCGCTCGATGGTGTCAGTGCCAGATATGGCAAAGCCATTCGAGATCACAGATGCATACTCCAGTTTAGGAAGACATAAAATATGTGGCTGTGTAGAATTGCTGGAAGGAAGAGAACAGAATTCTCGAGAGATTCTACAAACACAACCGAGAGAACGAAAGCCTCGCGTAGCAGTACGTTAAGTGTGAGCTGAAAAATTTAGCATACTATTCAAAAGAACAAAAAGATTAGTGAGCTCTTAAACCTTACATAGCGACATGGTATTGACGGAGTAATGTATGTTTTGCGAGTAATACTCATCAACCTGGTCTTTGAGGTATTCAGAGAAATATTATTGTTGTCGCACAATTCACAGAAACAAAACAATTCTAACTGCAGCAAGCAAAAGTACTTAACAGAATCAATTTAATATAATATATTGTTGTCATCAGCACACAAAAGAAAAAAAGAATGATGAAATGCAAAAGAACCATTGTTAACGTAAATTTAACATAAGAGTGGACATATTCGACCATTGAGAAACTCCACTAGCCACACTGCTAAAGCTAAACGTTTGGCCGCTTATGGCAGCATAACATGGTTCATTAAGCCGGTAGCTGTAGAGGATATTCAAAACATAAAATACTGCAATACAACATGTGCCCCCCTCCCCAATTTGATGACTGCTTACCTTTGTGATTTCGTGGAATTATTGTTGTTTAAAGCTTTTCAATTTGTACTGCGACATTGTTTTCACCTTCAGCACGGTGATTTTAGGGATTATTTTCGAACGGCGGCACCATTATGTCTTACAAGTGAACCTTAATATTGTTTTCCACAGCACAAACACATCTGTTTTCAAAAAAAAAAACCGCTCTCCATGATAATCTAGGGAAATCTAGAGAATTTTTTTCACTCCAGAGAGGGAATAAAGTGGCTCCGCCGGTTAGCAGAACTGAGTCGGGTAACGCCCGCAGTTTGTTCTGGTGGTGTTTATTCTGCATATGTAGCGTGACCTTGTTTCTTTGCATGAGAATCTTTGTGTCATCAATTGAGCTGTCATTATATATTCAATAAATTCGCCGACTCTCTGTGCGAATGTGTCCGGCCATTTTTTATCCTCTTGAAATAACTCTCACATAATTACCTAAAAAATCTTGTTAAAGCAGTGAAATATTACTCTCTCTATACTCGCTGAAAACCTCAGTGGACTAAAAAATTACTACCCTTCCTACGTTCGAAAACTCAGCACGAGAGTAAACTTTTGCTTCGACGCACAGGTGGTAAAAAAAAAAACACAGATAAGACAGTGCGCTAGACGACAAGTGGTTTACCCAGCTTTTGGGGTTATTTAGGGTTATTGATGTTTATTGTGTACACAGCGCATGCCCACAGGAAAAAAAAAGAAAAAAAATCGGCACGCGCAGTTGGAGGGAAAGAGGGCGAAAAGCAAGCAGCTGCTAATTCTGTTGCCCTGATGACGTAACAAAGCCTCATTACGTAATTTTACGTAATCGTGGGAAGTGTTTGGTGGCTTTTGCAGAGGCCCTAACTCTATGGGGCTTCTAGCACCTGAGTAAGGGGAACGTTTGAATACCACGTATCAATGTAAGGTATACGAAAAAAAAAATCACCGCCCAAGCACTACGTACAGGCGGTTAACCACCGAAAGCTTGAACACGTGGAATCGGTGCATAGCGGTTAGTTTAACTGGACGTGGCAATGAAGTCTTTCACAATTATTGGTTACATATTGGTGCTTTTCAATAAAGTCAGACAAGCGTTTCGCTTGGGTTTACCTCAGTGTTTATTTTACGTACCACACATTTTGTCTCGCATGATCACAGTCATGAAGAAGTGTAACGAGTGGTTCAATGCGTTAATCACAGTGATGTTCTCGAACCCCAGGTGGTCGCAGACTTCGCAGCCGAAGCCAATGTGCCGCTGGAGAAACTCCCGCTGAAAGGAAGCGTTCACCCTGGCGAATGTACTCACTCAATCATCACATTGCCACCTCAACGTTGTTGAAAGCACTTGACATCACGACCTACCTCGATGGTGTGGTTTGCGAGAGTCACCCGCCACCTTGCATTTTCGCACAATTTAGCGTAGCTTGGAAGGCTGCTTGATCATCGGCAAACATTTGCTGCTAGCAATCGGTCTCCCGGGCCTGTTTTATTATGTCCGGACTGCATGATCAGCTCGGTGAATGCGAGCTCTCACGTTTCCACTTTCGGCGGTCTGCTAGAATATTTCGTGCCGTACCCATGTGGAGGTTTCGGGAGAAGCTGTTGAGCGCACGCTTGGCGCCACGGCTGCGACAGGATGAACAATGTCACTAAAAACGCAGCCTACGGCGGGCGTGATTGGGTACAACGCTGCGAACAACGTAAAAGATAACGCAGCCAATGAATTCTTGTAAACTTCTCAGCGTGATTGAGACGGAGCACGAATAAGACGGCAAAAACGTGCACTGCGATAGCACTGTCATCATGCACGATGATAAAATGGCAGGGAAACTCGTGTAAGCGTCCTTCACTCAAGATGTGGGAGAAAGTTGCATATCTGAGCTGGCTGTTTGCCTTTTACACTGTGAACTACGTAAGTTGTATGAGTTCTTTGATTATAGGTAATTTCTGCTTATGTGCTTTTGGTTCTAAAGATGGTTGCAACATCTGTTAATAAACTTCAGTTGTTACTGCGCTTGTTTCTGTTCTCTTCTTTGTGCTCCGCGACATTCGATCTGAAAAGTTTTCAAAAATGAATCACTTCCACCTACCCGAGTTTTTACTTTACTGCCGCCAATGGAGACCATTCTCACATCGCTGCCAAATGAATTTTCCTTTCTCCTGCAATTTACAGCTTTTGCTGTATGCCATAAAACAGGCGGTCTCTTATGTTCACAAGGCCACCGTACTTCTGGAGAAAATATGGGATAGCAGTTGACTGTCCCTTAACAATCTGTGTTTAGCAATAATATTTAATGATTTAGAGTACGATGTACTCTTCTATGGGAGAGCTTCGCGCTGTCCTGGTAACATCGATGTGTTGAGAAACAAACAGTGGTAACGATTTAGAGTACCATGCAGGTACTCAACTATGGGGCAGCTGAAAGCCATCCCGTCACACGTGAAAGCCCGTACTGGGGGGGGGGGGGGGTAGAAAAAAGTGGGTAACGATTTAGAGTACAGAGTACTCTACTATGGGAGAGCTTAAAGCCGTCCCGGGGCTATGCCAGACTACAACAGCACATGGAACTGCTGAATAATTCCTGCCTTGCCCCACTACAATTTTCGGGTGTGGCAGTGCAGATCCTACAGTTATGTCGCTAGGTACGTGTAAATTTTTTTTAACTTCGTGGTAACATTTTTCAGCCCTCTGACATTGTTTCTCAATCACAAATAGTTGTTTTAGTGGCAACGACGAACTTTTAATTCAAAATATCTGTAGCTGTCATAGAATGCCTTTCTTTTCATTTTGTTTGCGAATGCCACGCACTACCAAGCGGCTACCGCGAATATAGCGCTCTATTCCCACGACACTTTTTGGACTGTTTTTGGCACTGCGTAGTTTCTGGTACGAAAATGTGTTTGTCATGTATAAGGCGTAGCGAGAAGGAGAAGGTTTATCTAATTTGAGGTATACGCGGAATAGCTTTGCGCTAGGCTGTAACAGCGGGGAACGACTTCGCTTCACGATACTTGTTCGTTTGTTTGTTCATTCGTTGGCTTGTTTTCTCTGTGATCATAGTTACGCAGTGGCTTAGGCCAAGATAAAAGCTGCTAGCTTGAGAACATCATCTATGTAAACTCCGGTTTCTTTCGCCCAGCGGTGACGGGCTAGCAGACGAACGATCATAAGCAAATTTGCTGTCTAGCCTTGCACGTTACCCGAGAAAATTCATGTTGTAGTGCAAATACAAATTCAATTGCCATTAATATTAATACAATTAGATGCGGTAACAAGTGGTAGATATGGCAGAGGGGACGCCGTTGAATAGTATGCATATTGTGTGACAACAATTACACAACAGTCACAAGTACAACAATTACAAAAATTGGTTTCAAATCTGCATGTTACACCGCAAATGCAGTCGAAAGACTGTAGTCTTGCGTCTGGAGAGAGTGAGCAAAACGTTTATTTGATTATCTGCGCAAGAACATCGGTGAAGGGTATTCTGGAGGCGCTGTGTTAGAGTGCCTCGAGTTAGTAGCGGAGGCGAACGAGCGCATCAAGGCACGTTAGACACAAGCGCCACCTGGCAGTTATTTCGGAAACGAAAGAGTGCAGCACGCGGAGAAAGATGCGCGCCAGTCTCGGAGGTGATAAGGTGTAGAACGCAAAGCGACGGGCAGGTGCCACCACCATGACGTCGTAGCAAAGCGTTGGAAAAAAACTTTTTGAGCATCGCGTTGCACTGTCAGCGCAGTGTGCTAAAACGCTACATTCCTTAGTGTTAGTTGTGTGTGCCTCTTCTAGTATTAAGGCAGACATATAAAACTTCCAAGCGTTGTCATGGCGCCTCAGATATGCGCAATAATTGCTGTTTAATTGACAATCGCACAACTATGAACGCTAAACCTTGAGCAATATTGGAGGGCGCTGCGAATGGGGTTGACCATTTGGATTGATTTGTGGGGTTTAACGTCCTAAAACCACCATATGATTATGAGAGACGCCGTAGTGGAGGGCTCCGGAAATTTTGACCACCTGGGGTTCTTTAACGTGCACCCAAATCTGTTGACCATTTGGAGCCATTCGAGGTATCGTTAGGGCGGACAAACAGACAAGTTTACAGACAGCCATACAGACAGGCAGACCAAGATTTTTCCGTCGAAGGGCCCCAAGAAAGACTGTTGTCTTTAAAGCTTCGAGGACGCTTGAATTTCGCCTTCACGAGCAGACTTCAATAGAGTAACCGCGTTCTGTGCGAATCAACTTCTCAATACTAGCCTAACTTCCGTCTCGGTGTGTGCCTCAACTACCATGCCGTGAGGGAACGAACGAGTGTGCGTGCAACGCTGCCTGTTTCAACCTATCGTTGAATGTCTACTGAGAGCACAGTTGCGAAGTGCTTACTGCACCACAATTGTTCCTTTTGCGAGTCAGCAAAAGGGCCTTTACGCGTGCATGCCTAAAGCAACACGCGAACATAATTTAGAACGCCCTGTAATGGATGGGCCTTTCCGACACCCACTCGTTGTGCATTTCACATGTTTAGACGCCTGGCGCGATTCTACGCTTCTACAACTAAATATTGCGTGGATGGAAGAACTTCCTTCCACTGCATGAGCAAAAGAAGTGTAAACATAAGGACTCGTTTTTTTTTGGCTGGGCACAATTATAATGAGAACTTCTACTAAATGTAATTCGTATTGCTATTTTCCAAATAAGTTTCGACCATCGGTGTGCCTCTGTGGTATAACACCTGATTTCGACGCACAGATCCTGGGTTCAATTCTCAATCCTACTCAATTTTTTTATTTAGTTTACTGGCACGTTTGTTGATTTTTTTTTCTTCACTAAAACAAGATGATGTTTTGTCGCTCATAACCGGAGACGCTAGCAGCGACGCCAACATAGGATTTTCTATGAAACGAGCTCATCGAAGCTATCGAATTCAAATAATATACAGCGCATAAGCATTAAAGGATAAATACAGGTGAAGAGACAGCCGTTATCCTACAACCTAAGTTGAGAGCATGATCAACAAAGCACGCATTGAAAAGTAAGTCTAACCTGCAACAAAAATGACCCCGGAGAGTGAGCAGATAATCGGAATGATTTGCTTCCATGTTACTAAAGTAGAACTTCAAATCACGCGTCGTAAATTGAATCAATCGCATGTGATTATTTAGGCTTGCTTGTGTTGTAAAATAATTACTGTTGACCATGACCATACTCCAAAGAAATCCAGCACCCATCAAAAGGTGGTACCAAGCTTCGTGTCGCAAATATAGGAAGCTCACTGCCATACGCCAAGCCTATGAGGTGTAATTGTGAGAAGGACGGAGCTGGAACGCACTACCGTAATAT
Source organism: Rhipicephalus annulatus (assembly GCA_013436015.1). Classification (NCBI taxonomy): domain Eukaryota; kingdom Metazoa; phylum Arthropoda; class Arachnida; order Ixodida; family Ixodidae; genus Rhipicephalus; species Rhipicephalus annulatus. The sequence goes on from WOVY01004890.1 coordinate 78,841, forward strand.
TTAGATGGACAAGAAGTTTTGATATAACGCGGAAAGTGGTATCTTGCACCCTATACCCATTCGCGCTTGTTCCCACAGATTCCAGCCCATATATCGAAGCCGAAATGTTCATAACAAGGCAGTGCCAGCCCCCCCCCCCCCCCAAAAAAAAAAATTCATGGCGCCCCTCGAATGCTCAGTGCCCAGTTTAGAGGAGCCGCCATAAATAGAACAACATTACGAAAGGCAAAAGACGAGAAACGGTATCGGTACTTGGAGTTGCATCACAGTGACATTCGATCAATTGTCAACTGTCTCGCTGCCTGAAAAGCAGTGGACATTTTTGCTTTATTAAATAATTCCCTTATTATCCAATACAAACGTATGCAAATGATCGGGTTTGCCAGCGACCAGGTTTTGTTTCGTTTCCTTCATATTGACGCAAGGTAGGCTGGCAACTATAGTGGCCAGCCTCTCAGGAGGATAAAGAAGTAGTTCTGTGGGCGCGTGCTCTGGTGTTCGTGCTTTTGGCCTTTGGTTACGAAAGTAAACGCCCTGTTTTTGTGCCTTCGTCCCTGTGCCTTTGTAACAATCTTACAGCAGTAGATATTTTTTTTTTCAATCGCAGTGTCCTCTATTCTGAATCTTTGAGTAAGTGACGGTGACGCATATCGGGGTCACTTGACGGTGCTGGGAACTGCATCAGGAACTAGCACACCATGAGTTTACTGCATCGCTAGGTACCTTCGTATAAACTTGAATAAGTGACAAGGGGTAAAGAGGGCCTCTAACTTCTCTTACAAATAGTCCTGAAGCAGGCGTGCTTAAACCACACAAAAGTGCATTCATTCAGATGAGGTGTTTTAAAGGAGGTTACTTAGATCATTCCTTACGCGGCCTTCTTTCTACATTAAAAGCTGTTGAGAAAACTGTCGAGAGGCTTTTCACAAAACCCCCCTGGTTGATGACCTCTTTTGGATTGTGCTTGAAAGGTTGGAGTGGTTGCCACTGTATCTTTTGAGTTAAATCACTCATCAAGAGAACTTGATGGTAATGTTCTACCTTATGATGAGAATATTCCTTTTTTTTCGCAAAAAACACCAATCAGGCGCTTTCTGAAAGGGTGGAAAATGCGAGAAAATAGGTGAAGTTGCTCTAACATTTTGTACTCTGGACTTGATTGTTGGCCTCGCGAAGAGTAGTCTGATGTACAGTGTGAATCACGAGTACAGTTTTTTTTTCAAAAAATCATTTTTAACTAGTAGAAAACATGAGTATTGTTTTTCGAAAGCGTTTCCGTATTCCAGTAATTCAACTTGTTTTGTGGTTTTACAGATGTTTTCGGCTGTTTTTTGTCTAAAAATTATGACAGTGATTAAAAGAAAAGCAGTTGCCATAAACGTTTTGCGCCAAAAACACTCATTCACGTAAAATTTCGCGTGCTTGCGAGTTAAACCGAATACAGAGGGTGTGCACACATATGTGTGCACACCCTCATCATCATCATCATCATCATATGTATGCACACATATGATGATGATTATGATGATGATGGTGGTGGGTTCTTTGAATGCGTACACCCGTGTTACACCTTTTAAGGTGTAAAAGTTTTTAGAGTGCACTACACCATCACGGTGGGGTAGAACAGCTGGTGTCGCGTTTGAGTAAACGCAATAACCTATAAGTATTCTTACTCGTACACTTTTACTGGGCTCGTAGTTTTTCCTGCCGATTGCGATTTTATCCACTCATGGTGGAGCTCTACATTTCTCGTTGCGGATGGAAATGTGTGCAATGGAAAAAGTTATCACGCTTGCGGAGGTTTTCTCGTCCGAAGACCGCGCAGTGGTGCCCACACGACTTCTTGTAAGCGCGCTAGTTGGGGTCGCGCTTGAAGACACGCAGCAAGTCTACTAACTCGGGCATATTTATTAGGCTCCTAGTCTTTTGTATTCACCGCAGGTGTCCACTGGCGACGAAGTTCGGCGCTCTTTGTTGCGAATGGAAATCGGCGAAAGGTTGAAACACCACACCGGCATGATTCCCGCGATGCGCTGAGAAATTCGCAAGCAGGTCTAAGCTGTCTCTTTCACTTGCGCTGGTTGTCGATGTGTCCGCAGACGGCGCAGTCGTTGCCAGATGACTTTTTATAAGCGGGCGCAGCGCGAGCAGGCGCTTTTTGGCATTTCAAAGCCCCAGAGCCACTGCTTGCCATGCTAGCAAGGGACGCCTTGGCAGTTCAAAACAAACCATGTCGTCTCTGGGAGAGCGAGTATACCGCTGAAGGCGCCTGGGGGCAAAATAGGCGTGCTCTCGTCTACGTAGAAAGTCCCTACCCAAATTCCATCGGCGAAAAAGTCCCCCTGAATCACATAGTGTTAATTCGTTAAGGAAGTTGCACTCTATACAAAATACTAAACGAAGTGCTTAAGTGGGCTGCTTGCTCTTTCACAAGTGCCCACGAGCAAATGCGTACATAGAGCGCAGTAGTTAGAAGGAACTCTAAGAGGAACCCATCTAACGCTTCCAGGCTAGCGCTTGCAGTAAAAAGTTTTAAACAGAAATCCAGAGAAGCGAAGAGTCATTATTTCAACACTGTACTCCCCAGCTTCTTAAAAAACAACCCACATAGATTTTGGAACCACTTCCGCAAAAAAAAAAAACACACTCACAACTAAGCTTTCGTTCACTGAAAAAAAAGAGATAAAGCCAACAGATACAACCAATTCTTCCGTTCTGTCTTCACTAAAGATAATGGTGTCATGCCGGCCTTACATCCGCAGCCTGGTCCCACTATCCGGCCACTCACTCGTTATCACAGACGCCGGTGTTCCTAATCTTCTGCTTGGCCTAGACACCAAAAAAGCCTGTGGCCCGGACAATATACCAAATCAATTTTTAAACGATACGCACAGTGGTGCAGCAGATACCTGGGGATTATTTTTCGGAAATCCCTCTCAACATCCAAACTACCAGAAAATTGGAAAATAGCAAAAATTGTTCCGATACACAAATCAGGAGAAAAATGCATTGAAAAAAATTTCAGACCAATATCGCTAACTAGCACGGCAGGTAAGCTACTCGAGCATGTCATTCTAAAACATTTAATCGTTTTTCTTGAACAAGAAGGCATTCTGTCCAATAACCAGCTTGGTTTTCGCCAAGCTTTATCCACCATAACACAGTTAAACGAAGTAATACACGACCTCGTGCTAGGCATTAACAATCACCGCCAAACCGACATAATCCTACTCGACCTATCCAAGGCATTTGATTGCGTTTGTTATACAAAGCTAATAGCTAAATTAAGAAACCTTATCGGAGATGGAGGAATTATCGCGCGGGTTCAAGATTTCTTGTTTAATAGATCCCAGTTTGTTATTTTGAAACATTTTGCATCAGACACAGTACCAGTGACGTCAGGAGTTCCCCAGGGCTCCGTGCTTGGACCCTTGTTATTTCTCGTTTATATAAATGATATAACTACTAATATAGATAGCAAAATAAAGTTATTCGCAGACGACTGTATGATTTATCGAGAAATTAACAATCAACAAGATCACCTCTCTCTCAACAAGTCTCTTAATACCGTTGCAGAATGGTGCTGTCATTGGCAGATGACAATCAACGTAAAAAAATCTGCATGCATGACGATAACACGGAAAAAAGAACCCTCTTACTTTCGCTATAACATAAATGGTGCTGCTGTCACGAATGTACACAGACATAAATATCTAGGCTTAACAATAACATCAGATCTAAGGTGGGACGCTCACATTGAAAATGTTTCTTCTTCTGCGATGCAAAAACAATTTTTTATTTGCAGATTGCTCCATCTGGCACCCACCTCGACGAAACTACTAGCCTACAAAACATTCATTAGGCCAATCCTTGAATATGGAAATACTGTATGGTTTCCTCATACCGGGACTAACATAAAGAAATAGAAACGGTACAAAGGAAGGCCATAAGATTCATACATAACAAATTTAAAGTGGCTGATTCACCCACTACCCTTCTAGCTGTTTCTGGGCTTCCCACGCTCGAAACACGGGCGAAGCAGGCACGTTTGAAAGTTCTTTATCAACTCCTACATAATTGTTTCAAAATGGATGCCTCAAACTACGTTGAATATTAGCAAACACGAGCTACCCGGCACCAACATACAAATACTCTATTAGAATATAAATGTAACAATGATGCGTTTAAACACTCTTTTTTTCCAGTTGCCATCCACGAATGGAATTTGTTAACCCCTTTCACTACTAATGCCCAGTCATTGTGCGACTTCCTATCAAGAATTGAAAATAACGTCTTTTAGCGTCCTTGATATGTCTGATTTTCTTCGACATGCAAACCAGCATTCACTTGTATTTGGTGTGTAGGGTGCGCATAAGTGCTAATTGTATGCTTCAAGGTTGCTGATTTGTATTTTTACACATTATTTACCAATTTACGATCCTGAAAGTGTTAAGTGCTCTTTGTAACTGTATACCGTAGTGCCCACCTGCTATAGTCTCTTTGGAGACTGGCAGTATTGTGAATAAATAAAGTTATTCATATTGTTAACATGAGCAGGCAACCACAAATCTCTGTCAGATGTCGCCAACTGAGAGTTCTTAGTTATAGACAAAAGAACAATAAACAACGAAATACTTTGTTTAATCAAAATACAACACAAATTGTTAAAACCGACGGCCCGTCGGTCACGGTGAGCAGTGGTTGACAAAAACGAAAATGTTCAGAAAAAGTGGTGGCACTGTGCTCAGCACATTACTCCAGCGAATGGATGTTCATGACGCAACATAGGACAAACAGGCCGATGGCGATGCTGCTGCCCAAGCTCTTACCTTCGAAGACGCCACGAACGCTTCCCACTGGGCTGCTGCGTGCGATTCTCTTCAGCTGAGCAGCCACCGCAGTACCATGCATCCACAGGGCAGCATGCAGAGAGGTGGAGCCACTGAAACAGTGAGAAGCACACTGTGAACCACAGACAGGGTCTATATGCACTCGCCAAAAACGACTCGAAAGGCGTCTCCTCCTCTCTCACAATAGGTGTATTCAAGCTTTCTCCGCCCGTCTCTAAAGGTTTCCTGCACATAATGTAGGTTTGCATGACCGCAAGCGTGGGAGGCATTGTGCACTGCCTCTGTGGTCTTCAGACCTTTAACCAAGCGACGGTGGTGTGACGTCATGATGTGGCATCACATTTAGCAAGGTCATGTCGATAATACAAAAATTTATAATCAGCAACCTCATAATGGTGAAATCATGGGATCATTTCAGCACAACTCTTGTTGACACTGAGGCCGCCACGGGTTGCTGACGGTGACTTTCAATATGTGCACTTGATGAGACATCAAAGATTTTGGCCTAATAAGTATCCCGGGTTTGATGTCTTGGAACCACGATATGATTACGCTGGAGGCGAGCCATAGTTAAGAGCTCCAGAATTATCGACCTGTGTTCTTTAGTAGCAGGGACGTCGCTAAGTACACGCACTTTCATCATGTCGCCTCCCCCGATACTCGACCGCAATCTAAACTGTGACCTTCGAGTCAGCCGCCGGAAACAGGAGCCGCTGTAAGAGCGCGGCCGACGTGACGGATTCTTTAGCGATTTGTGTCCATCGAATCATCTTTACACGGCTGCTGTCGCCACGGCGTCACTTGTAAGGAAACAGCCGACCTACATCTCAAGCTCCCAAGCTTTTGCCGTGGCAGGTCCCGAAAAGTGGTGGAAGATCGTCGGTCCCAGGACCGCAGCCGTGACCCTCGTTCAAGACCGTCATGCTCTCTGCCACAAGTACAGTACCGGTAAATGCCACGCGCTCCCACTGTTGCCGATCAAAAGAGTGCTGAGAGATGCTGCCGTGCCGACACTTGCGTCGGAAAACATGGCGATGCCATGGAGCACCAGCTCTTGCAATGTCGAGGCAGGTGAGAGAATCGGCTGGTATAGTAGGCGGATTGCGGAGGCAGTCGTCTTCAAGGTGAATGGCCAAGTGGTCTCGACGATCGCAGGAGTTTACAACGGTCGATCGCTCATTCGGTAACGCGTCGCGCTCGCCCCTCAAGGCGCGAAAAAGTTAATCGCAAACTCGAGAGACATGACGTCCGATCTGTGACAGTCCCTCGTGCGCAATGAAACGTGAAACGAGGCCTATTTCTTGTCTTTAATATCACCCACGCTCTACTCGCGCCTGCGCAAAGTATCTTTGTTTGTCATTATCAACAATCAAACAATAATATTTTTGACGTGCTCAAGAACAACCACACGGTGTTTCTGCAGCACAAGCAAAAATAAAAAAAAACAGTAAAACTAAACAATGTATTGAAGTCTACAAAAAACTAAATAAAAAGAGCGAAAAGACACAGACAAAAAGAAATCAGTGCAAAATTGGGTAGAATAAAAAAAAAACAGGACGATAATCTTGGAATAGCAGTGAAAATAAAGCGGAATATATAAAACTATGTGACAGGCTTCCTGAAACGGAAAAGAGAAGAATCTGTACATTATGAAAGACTATCTTAAAACAGTGCAAAACTAAGATAAAAAGCAACGAAAGTGAACTGTGTGAAAGATCAACATGACGAACGTAAACATTATATAGACTTTTTGATTGATTGATTTGTGGAGTTTAACGTCCCAAAACCACTATTTGATTACGAGAGACGCCGTAGTGGAGGGCTCCGGAAATTTTGACCACCTGGGGTTCTTTAACGTGCACCCAAATCTGAGTACACGGGCCTACAACATTTCCGCCTCCATCGAAAATGCAGCCGCCACAGCCGGGATTTGATCCCGCGACCTGCGGGTCAGCAGCCGAGTACCTTAGCCACTAGACCACCGTGGCGGGGCATATATAGACTTCTTAGTCTGTCTGCGGTAGAGTGTTGAAAGAAGTTGGCCGGTAATCCAGTACTCGATTTTCTATGTCTAATTTACGTGGAATCTAAAGCTTACACAACTAAGAAGCAAAGGGCAAGGTATCATACTATGAACTACTTCGTAACAAAATAGGAGACCAGCACGGTTTTGTCGGCAGTGAAGTGAAGGCAATGATAATAATCTGGCAGCGTTAGAACGACATCCAAAGTTGTTTCTAGCAAAACGATGGTAAATGCTAATGAATTTTTTTCTGGACTCGCTCGATGGCGTCAGTGCCAGATATGGCAGAGCCATTCGAGATCACAGATGCATACTCCAGTTTAGGAAGACATAAAATATGTGGCTGTGTACAATTGCTGGAAGGAAGAGAACAGAATTCTCGAGAGATTCTACAAACACAACCGAGAGAACGAAAGCCTCGCGTAGCAGTACGTTAAGTGTGAGCTGAAAAATTTAGCATACTATTCAAAAGAACACCAAGATCAGTGAGCTCTTAAACCTTACATAGCGACATGGTACTGACGGAGTAATGTATGTTTTGCGAGTAATACTCATCAACCTGGTCTTTGAGGTATTCAGAGAAATATTATTGTTGTCGCACAATTCACAGAAACAAAACAATTCTAGCTGCAGCAAGCGAAAGTACTTAACAGAATCAATTTAATGGAATATATTTTTGTCATCAGCATACAAAAGAAAAAAAGAATGATGAAATGCAGAAGAACCATTGTTAACGTAAATTTAACATAAGAGTGGACCTAATGCCGACCATTGAGAAACTCCACTAGCCACTCTGTTAAAGCAAAAAGTTTTGCCGTTTATGGCAGCATAACATGGTTAATTAAGCAGGTAGCTGTAGAGGAGATTCAAAACATACGAGTTAACATCAAAGTTTAGAAGTTTAATCAAATACAGTGAGTTGCTGAGTACGTCAAAAGCCTTGTTCAAGTCACAGGAGACGTAAACCTGTCCTCTATGACAAATCGGTGAACGAATTTGTGTCACGAAACTAGCAAGATTTATTTTAGTTGTGCGGCAGCGGAGCAGCCCGTGTTTATTCGGAATCAGCGAATTCTCTACGCTAATATACAACATGTTCTGAATAGCCAACCCAAAGATCTTCGATGTGGCACGCAGTAGATACATCGGAAAATAATTAGAAACATCAATTTTGCAGCCCGAATCACCCCAATTCGCACCAGTCCTCCCCTTTCCCACCCTCGGTCACTCCCTCGAAGATCATTCATTATTCTCCTGCGGAATTAGGTGAACAAAGACTTTCCAGAATGTCTTTTAAATCGTGATATTAAAAATAAAAAAAAGCAAAGGAACCTTCCTACTAATCTTTCCTATGTGATACGGCAAGTAAACAGGCATAATATATATATGAATGGTGCAACAAATGGGGAATGTGTCTCAACGCGAACAAATGTATGTGCCTTCCAGTGACTCGCCAAAAGAATCCACAATCGTATACATACATATTAGGGTCTTCACCACTGCAACAAGTAAACTCCTACAAATACCTTGGTGTGACACTCACTTCCAACTTATCTTGGAATCTCCATATTGATAACGTTTGTTTATCTGCCTTTCGTAAACTATGTCATCTTAAACATAAACTTCAAAGTGCTCCCACGAATGTTAAACTACTTTGTTACACAGCCCTTGTGCGGGCAAAACTAGAGTACGCGAGCATAGTATGGGATCCTTATACAAAACACAATATATACACTCTTGAGCGTATTCAAAGAAAAGCTGTTAGATTTATATTCAACAAGTACTCCAAGTTAGACTCACCCTCAGATTTAATGCTAGCCAACAACATTCTCTTACTGCAGATGCGAAGACAAAAAGCTAGATTAGAATTCCTTGATAAACTTTTGAACAAAAAATAGCTCTAGACCCATCCCCGTATTTGACACCCCTTAGTAGCCGGCCCACCGAACACCACCACCCAAAGGCCTTGATCCCATATTTTGCTCGCAGAGACCTACTGAAGTATTCGTATTTTCCAAGAACCATTTGTGAATGGATGTGTCTTACTAATACATGTGATGATTGAACTAACCTACCAAACAACCTTCTTCGCCCTTTATTGTTTGTTTCACAATTATTTTATTTGTATGCGTATTACCACCCTGCTTAGACATCGAGTCTGCAGTATTGAATAAATAAATAAATAAATAAATAAATAAATAAATAAATAAATAAATAAATAAATAAAGACAAATTGAAGCCATGCACTCGCTAAAGCCTTTTCTCCTGCAAATTCTTCCCCGGGCAATATACCAATCGGAAACTGAACTTTTCCATTCAGACGACCTTTTTTGACCACACATGACCTACGCCTGGGTTCCTTGCTAGTGACACGGTGCTTTTCTGCTTCAGATATTTTCAACCGGGTGACGTAAAGCCCTTCCATCGCATCTAGTGCCGCTTCTTTAGGGCCAGTCAACAGGCTCCAACTTTTTTTTTTTGCACCCCCCAAACGAGCTCGCTAATTTGTAGAGTAGACCACAGCGATTACGATTTCTTATTATTACAGAGCTGCGCCACGCACAGAGCCCCCATTTAAAAAAACAACAACAATTACCGCTCTCCTTTCCTACGCCTGACCAACGCTCCTTGCACGCTCAGTGACGCCAACTCGGCGATCGGCGACGTGACGGAGCACTAGTTCGTCGATTGGTGTAAACCAGGTTTCAACAAACAGTAGTGAAGTGAACGACATTTGCTGTTCCCACCCGCAGGTACGACAGTGCTATTCAACTATATGAGTTGCGAAACTCCCCATTGGCTCCATGTATCGAAATCGGGATACGTCACTGGCACAGTTTGGGGGGAGTGAGCAGATTGTCTCGTCCCCTGTTGACCGGTACACCCACTATAAACGGATTATTTGTGTTTTGTGTTGTTGCTACCAGAAGGCGCAAACGTCTGCTCCCGAAAAATCCAACTCCCGACAAATCAGATCAACTTCATGTCCGGATTTTGGAACGCAGTTTTGCTGCAAATCGTTGTCGGCTGCAAATCGAGCGACTGGGCTTCGAAGAAGCATTGGCACCGGGTAAACAATAAGCAACCAGGCATCGCAACAAGCGGAAGTGTGCTACGACTGATCGAGTTCTCCGATAACGTCAATAGACCTCTACCGAGTTACGTCACAGCGTGACGTCAGCGGTGCACGTACAAGGTTGTGGTTGGCAAAACACTCCCGCCGGTGGCTGAGTGGAGTGCAGTGGCTGGGTGCATGGGGCAAGTTTTTTTTTTTCTTTTCGAAAGCTTGATGTTTATCTCACAGTGGCAACATTAGCTGTAGTATACGTGTCAGAGAACATATAGGTGTGTGGTAAAGCGCGTGATGAAATATTTGCCACACTGGCTGGCTGTTTATCTCGGAGAAGTGGACACACGTTTCGGCCTGTGCCAGAAACAGTGACATCGTCTTCAAAAATGTGCAGTGTTGATTGTGGGTGTGATTGTGGGGTTTAGTGTGCGTTGACAGGCACCGACAATATTGGTTCACCTTTACGGGTGTAAAACTGCGATTATTGTGCGTGGTGTGTGCAGTTTGAATAACGTGATGCGTCATGTTCGCAAAAACACTGGTATTTGTTGTGGGCCGGTTGCAGTAACCGCTTGTCGATGGAACTTCATGATCTAACATTTTAGTCAAGGTAAGAATGCATTTGACGCGATCATCTGCGAGTGGGTACATCTCAGCATATGCGCAGCGTGCAGAAAAATAAAAGTGCATGATCACGGGTGATATATACGTGCATGAGCTATAAGCAGGTTGTAGCGTTGCCAAATATGCATATACGCTTCACCACGGCTACAACTCGTATTATTGAATACCTGATACGTTTTATTGTAAACAGCGGAGATTTTCATTCCTTATCTACTTTGTACTTTTACGGCTCGTTCCTTATGAAGTGACAATGCGCATTACAAGTTGGTGTGGTCAAGCCTAAAGGAGTATTATAGGTACGAAAACGCGTTAAAGATATCAGATGCAGCAAAGTAACTATGCCAGATATAATTAAGTGGTAGGGTTTTACATCACATGAATTTTCCCTGGGTTATTGAGAAACTCAGCGGCAGAATTTCACTTTAATTTTCACGCGGATATGTTAACCTCAACCTAACGCACGGCAAGAAGTGTTTTTTTTTTTTTCATTCATCTCTGATCAGACTTTCGCGCATTGATTTAGAATCTTATCCATGACGTAGCGCACGGCAGCTCAAAACGATGCTGCCGCCAATGCTGTACCTCATTTAAAACTGCATTGCGCATGCCACGATGGAAATTGAATAGGTTTACATCCATTTGATTGATTTGTGGGGTTTAACGTCCCAACACCACCATATGATTATGAGAGACGCCGTAGTACAGGGCTCCGGAAATTTCGACCACCTGGGGTTCTTTAACGTGCACCCAAATCTGAGCCCACGGGCCTACAACATTTCCACTTTCATCGGAAATGCAGCCGCCGCAGCCGGGATTCGATCCCGCGACCTGCGGGTCAGCAGCCGAGTAGTTTAGCCACTAGACCCTCACGGCGGGGCTAAGTTTACATCCATGCCATGCAAATATTTCTCGAAGTGCCAGTCACCATATACATTCAAAATGTTCGCTTTCGAAATGGATCAGATTTTTTATGGCTGCCATCTACGTGGGTGAAGCCCACTGCGTGCTATAGTCGCGTCTCTCGATACTCTAAATAAAGTGTCTTCATCCATCCATATACGATGAGCGAATTTCCATACTGTGAGCAGTGACGCTTCTGCGACCCCCCTTCTTTCAAAACCTGTGACTTGAGAACATAGCAATGTAGACATTTCTGTCGAAGAAATGCAGCCACACAGCTCTCTATGCAGAAAGAGGCCACCAGCGGAACTTTCTTGTCAACCAGCACCTGCTCCGAGAGAAGCTATGGTGGGCAGGGTGCCCGCAGTGACGTCAATCTGTTTACAAACAGAGAGAGGTCTATTGCTGACGTGTTGTCATGTTGCCGAAGTGGGCGGAGTCGCAACGAAGGGCTGCGCCTTCCCCTCCCTTTAGAATAGAAGGGATGTGAGGCCGCGTGCAAATTTTAATTCAGCTGAAAGCAATTATCAAGCCCTTGTATACTTCCTTAATATAGCAAGTATTCGCAAAATTCTGGCGGCCGCACGCTCACAAAGTAAAAGCGCAAATATTTTCCTTTAAAACAATTTTAGGACCTTGGGGTTGTTTACTGGCCTTTAAGTAGCGCCAACCACTGTTCCGCCACCCACCGTCTAGTTCCGGTTCTACATCTTTCTAGAGGAAGTCATTGAGCCAGCTTCTTCCGCCTTTTCCTTTTATCTTGTTTCTGGACACACGAGAAAGTAAATGTTTTCTTCTTCGTACCACAAGTGTTGTCTAGAGCTCGCGAGGAATGGCACTTCGTGAGGGCAGACTGCTGCGCACCAGTCTGACCGACGGGGTCGACACCCGAACTGTGGGACAACATGAATGAGGCGGGGTTGGCGCGTCCGGTGGTTTGAGCTTTCCGTATACTTCACTCCATTCCTGGAGTGCATAGCATAATGTGGTGGGTCTATGAACCGGAAAAGACGCACAAACATCAAGGCGGGCACCTCGGTTTCCGATAGTTTGATAAGTGGTGGAAAGGGAAAGGGTAAGAACAAGTTGGCACTACTTAACCTAGCCGGCGGAAAATGGATAGAGGGCCTTTACATTAGCTTAACGAAACAGCCTCAACCAGAGACCCAAAAAACGAAGTATTTTTACCATGTAGCAGTCGGTTTAACCTTTCCTTTCTTTGGTTTCATCCTTACTGTCTCACCATGAAGCTAGCAGAGAGTTGCCACTCCTTTTGGGTGCGGCTTCTGAACAGCAAAAACATGGGAAGAGCACAAGAGTACGCAAAGCCCCAATGGCAAGGGTCCCCGACACTAAAACTCTACTATAATCTTGTTTACCCGATATTCTCGGAAAAATTCGGTGCGCACGCAATAGACAAAAGAACGAAAGGCGAGAAGACAAGCAGGCATTTTTTCGTCGATTCTGTGCGTGCCAAAATGTTTCTAAGAATGTCCTCAAAGCAACTCGCCTAACTTTCCATACCATTAGTTGTTTACATGAATGCTACTACTGGTGCATTGCATTTATGTACACGGGTTCGCTCAGTAAAACCAACTCGCTCAGTAAAACGTTACACACTAGAGAACCGCATCGAACTACGCGCCAGGCGGGTAGAATTGGAGGGGTTATTGAGCCCAAGGACCCTGAATCAAAGGGAGAGTGACGTCGGCCCTTCGTCATAGCCGTTTGAAGATCTTCCCTTTCGTCCGAATCGTCGCAGAGTCCCTGGCCGACACTTGCCTTCTGTAGCTACAGGTTGGGCGATTTGGATGTCTGCATGATGTTCCCATGAAAGGGATGACTGCTAGGCTCGTACTGCCCTTGCTGAAACGGACAGCCCTGAGAAACGAAAACGACAGAGGAGAGACAATCAGCACGGAGTACGAAAACATGGTGAGCTGTCTAAGCCTTTTTAAAAAATAAAATAAAGTTTTTGTAGCATTCAGAAACATCAGCGTAATGAATTTATCGATAAAAACTCTTTATAAGATAGTAAAAGGTCTTATCTGCGAGCACACCCTCCGACCCCACTTGGCAGCAAGCGGGAAGAAACGAGGTAAAGCTTGACGGAAACGGTGTCTTGCGTTCTGTTGCATTCAGTGCAACGCGGAATATGAAGAGCGACACTGACGCGGTAATTTTTAAGAGGCCTTGGGTGGTTTTCGCGCACTTTAGCTTGAATATATAGAAGGGGTGAGCGCGTATAGCCCGAGGAAATGAATGTGTGAATGACAAAATGCGCGTACAAAACATTCTTGAAAAAAAAGCAAACTTGAAGATTTCTGCGAAGTGTCAACTCTCTGAAGCTCTTCTCAATAACCGCCAAGGTGAAAAAAAGTAGCCCACACCCCGACACAACAGGAAAGGTTTCGCTAGGGAAGGTCGCAGCCTCCCTATGCCAAGTAAGCGCGCGTCCGTGAGATGTGCGAAGCTAGTGTAACAGTACCGTCAGAAAGCGAAAATGGACCAAGTACAGCTCCAGTCATTTTTTATTGAAAAAAACGTTTGAGCACGTTTCCGAAGGTGCCATAACTTTTCCCTCAACAACTGGTTGTCCCGAAAGTTGCTTTCAGGACGACGCGGTGTGTGAAAACGTGGCTTCGTGCAACAATGTCAGGCGACCGCCTGTCTGGACTCTGCATGCTCTCCCTGCATCGTGAAAAAATGAAGTGAAGAGGAGAGACAAAGGGCTTTCGCAGAGAAAATTGGATAGAATACTTTGCTGTGCGCGGGCCGAGATGCACGCCGCTCCCATTTAGAGACACTGAGTGACTGTAAGGTAATCAGTTTCCAGCATGTACGATATTGCGGCCTAATCCTGACTGGACAACACGTCTTTTAACACTGCATAACTACACGCTAAAATGTTTATAGAAGAGGAAGCTTAGACTTTCCAAGCATCTCCTGACTGCAAAAATGTACGAACCAATGGTTAGCCCAAAAATCTACATTCAAGGCCGCTTGCCTCAGCAGCGGTAATATTCAGCTTTGTGTCTCGTGGTCTGATAACTTCTGAAAATTCTATCTTGATGTCAGAGCGCTCCTTTTTTTAGTGCACGAATCGGGCGTTTTGCAATGATCTAAAACTTCTGTAACCCCCAAGACCAGAAACATATCTCCTATTACACAATTGTTATGAGTACCCCTTGCCTTCCCGTAATAGGTTTGCCCCCCCCCCCCACCCCTGGGCAAAATTCTCCCGACGCCCATGTCGCGACTTAAATACTGGAAATACACGCAAAGTCGTCCCATGTTGGGAAATGTGGAAGCGTTTGGACAGTTGCTAAATATTGTAGTCAGTAATGGGGCAAATGCACTACCATAAGCCTTTAGTGTGGCGGGAGGGATGCCATCTGGGCCACACGATACGTAAGGTTTTATGCGCTTGAAGAGCAGATGAGCTTTTCATCCAGTGATACACCACTAGGTGTGCTAACTGCCTTGGGCTGTGGTGCTATGCAAGTATTAAAGTCTGAGGCATTATGAACGGATGATAAATGCATGGCGAAAATGTCAGCGACGGCAGGCACTTCGACGCCGTCCGG